>ML299514.1:44280-93750 GCA_005239495.1 Nicotiana undulata | reverse complement strand
TGACATGGGGATAACCAATCCATGCCCAGAATTACATCGAAATCGACCATACTCAGTAACATAGAGTCCACTCGGGTCTCCAAACCCCCAATAGATATAAGACACGACCGATACACACGGTCCACCACAATAGTATCACCCACCAGAGTCGAAACATGAACAGAAGTAACTAGAGACTCACGGGGCATATTCAGAAAATGAGCAAAATAGGATGAGACATAAGAGTACGTGGAATCAGGGTAAAATCAACCCAAAGCATCACTGTGACAAACTGAAATAGTACCTGTAATCACTGCATCTGACGCCATAGCATCAGGCCTAGCCATAAGTGCATAAATATGTGGCTGGCCTCCACCTGCTTGACCCCCCCTCTAGGGCGGCCTCTAGCTACCTGACCACCACCCCTAGCGGCCTGGGTAGGTGGTGAAATAACTAGGGCTGAAGCCGAGGGCTGGACCCTCTTCTGAGCTGAACTATTAGGACGACGGGGACACTGCCTCCACTCATGTCCGACCTCTCCACACTCATAACAATTACCTGGAGCCAGAGATGAAAACTGACGAAAACCCCTGCCACCGTGATAACCACCAGACGAACCCTGATGAGATGATGCTCGGGCGGAGCTCTGAGTTGGAAGGGCACTAAAAGATGAACGTCCCTGATGAGCATTGCGAGGACCCTTCCCCGACGATACACCATTGTATGCTGGGCGAACTAACTATGGAGGTCTAAATGAACGACCTCTGTTCGGCTGAAATTGCCCTCTGGAAGGGGCACCACTGAAATTTCCTGATCCCCGAGGCCTCTTGACCTCTCTTTCCTCACGATCCTGCTTACGAACCGACTCAATTTCCCGAGCAATATCCACAACCTGTTCAAATGTTACTCAAGACACCCTCTCTCTGGTCATCAAAATCCGAAGCTGATACGAGAGACCATCTACAAACCTCTTAATCCTCTCCCTGTCAGTAGGGACAATCTCAGACGCATGTCTGGCTAACTCAGAAAACCTCATCTCGTACTGGGTAACTGATAATTCACCCAGGCGCAGCTGCTCAAACTGCCTACGCTGCTCCTCTATGTGGGAATGAGGAACATATTTCTCAAAAATGATCGTGGAGAACTGCTGCCAGGTGAGAGATGCTGAACCAATTGGCCTACGCCTTTCAAATGAATCCCACCAAGTAAAAGCAGCACCTGCAAACTGAAATGTAACAAACGAGACCCCGTTGGTCTCCAAAATACCCGCAGTACGCAGTATCCTCTGGCATTTATCAAGAAAACCTTAGGCATCCTCACCCTCTGCGCCGCTGAAAGTCGGAGGCTTAAGTCTGCTGAACCTTTCCAACCTACGCTGCTCATCCTCAGGCATAGCAGCGACCAGAAACTCTTGAGTTGGAGCAACCGGCTGAACTGGGGCTGCTCCTGGTGCCTGAATACCCCGTACAACCTGCTCAGGTGTTCGGGCAGCTGGAGTCTGATTGCCTCCCCTGGCCTGAGCTGTAGTGGCAGTAGTATACATAGCAACTGCCTGAGCCAAACTGGAACACACTGTCATTATCTGAGCCAGGGTCTCCTGAAGACCCGGAATAACAATAGGCATTGCCGGTGCCTGAGCCTGTTCCGCTGGGGCTCCATCGACTGGAACCTGATCTTGAACGATAGTGGGATCCTGTGGTACCACCCCGGCTGCTGCCTGAGCTGGTCCCCTACCTCTACCTCGGCCTCGACCTCTTGTGGTTCTGGCTGGTGCCTGGTTACCCTGATCGGTATTGTGTGTCCTCACAATCTGTGAGAGAATAAAACAACGTAAGTTTAGATTTCAAGAATCAATAGATTGGCACGAAAGAGTTCAAGAAAATAGAGATGTTTCCTAAAAGTTCGGCAGCCTCTCGAAGATAAGTACAGACGTCTCCGTACCGATCCGCAAGACTCTACTAAACCTGCACATGACCGTTGAGTCCTATGTTACCTAGTGCTCTGATACCAACTTGTCACGACCCCAAATCCTAACAGGCCGTGATGGCGCCTATCGTGGAACTAGGCTAGCCAACCATCACCTTACTACGCGTTTATTCAATTATAACATTTCACAATTAATTAATAAGCATGCAACCATAGCATAAGTAATATAAATACGTATTAACGTCCCAATAATACTCTAACAAACCTCCCAAGAACTGGAGTCAATAGTCATGAGCATCTACGAATAAATAAATCTAACTCTGCTAAAACTATAATGTATATCTCTGAATCAAATGCTAAAGCTAAACAAGGAGGGGAAATGGAGAAGCTGTGGACGTTGGACAGCTACCTCGAAAATCCCATGAATGCTGCTATCGAACCTGCGTCAGCTACTGCTGCGAGCTAGTACCTTGACATGTGCCCAGAGGCACATGGAGTCTTTATGAGTACGCCAACTCAGTAGTCATGAAAATAAATCACAGTCTGAGTAATATAAACACACAGAACAGATACACAATTCCACAAAACCAGTAAAACACCAAGTCACCATGCAACATTCATCAATTATAAGTTCGAAATTAGTTATCAGAAATCCCTTGAAAACAAGCGCAATATCAGTATACCTCCATAAAATTTCTCAGTAAAACCAGTTTGAAAACAAAGTAAATCATAATTTGAAAACTCAGTAAAACCTTTCATAAAACTGCCCCTCGGGCCATAATCATTTCTCGTAAAAATATTTCACTCTGCCCATCAGGCAACCTCACAATCACTCTCCGCATCAGGCAACCTCACAATCACTCTGCCCATCAGGCAACCTCACAATCACTCATCATAAGCACCGCGAGCATCACTCAATCGGTATCGGCGCTCACTCGGGGTGTGTTACAGACTCCGGAGGGGCTCCTACAGCCCAAGCGCTATAATAAGCCACAACATGGCATAATTCACACACAATATAGGCCCGCAGCCTCACTCATATCATATCATCCTCACAATATAGGCCAACAGCCTCACTCAGTTAGACACTCTCAATTTGCCTTTCAGGCCATAATATACCGGGTTCTCGACCCAAAAACAGTATTTCATTTTCAAGAAGTAGTATCAAAATACTCTGAGTGTCAAAACAATTTCACAGAAAAGACTGAGTGAAAAATCATAACATATCAGTGAGGAAAATAGTAAAAACATCCCCCAAGGGGTAAACAAATCGGCACTAGGCCCCAAACATGTCTTACAGCCCAAAACATATCATAATGTATAAAAACTAATTAGGCAAAGGCTTAAAAATCTGTTTCGCAACTCAATAGTCGCCTAAATAGAAAACATGTTCCAAAGTTTCCACCTTTTTCTTTCAAAACCCGTGAAAGGGTGCATAGTCCGGGGTTTCATACCCTCAGGACAGGATTTAAAGACATTACTTACCTCAAAACTAGCCCGAAAATACTCCGCAATGCGCTTGCCTCTCGAATCAACCTCCGAAGGCTCCAAATCTACCAAGTTCAGATTTTTATCATCAATGTATGCTTAAGGAATAAATTCCAATCGAAAGATATCAAATTTACTCAAATATCCGAAACCGGCCAAAACCTGACCCCTGGGCCCGCGTCCCGAAACTCAGAATTTTTTTACAGAAAAGTGTTCTTCATCTTCTCGCGATTCCGTACATATAAAGAATACCAAAATCGGAGTTCGTTTGACCCCTCAAATCGACCCTTGAAGGTCTCATAATCTCATGCCCCAAAATCCTATTTTTTTACTATTTTTCATGAATTAAAGGCTGAGATTATGGTCTTTAATCACCCATAAACGAGTTTTAATGACTAGAACACTTAACTCAATGAAGAACAAGGATTTCCCTCTTCAAAATCGCCCCCAAGAGCTCTTTTCCGTACAACAATGGTGTAAAAAGGGGTTTAGGCCGCGGAGGAAATATTTAAACACTGCCCAGGCTTTTGTTCTCCGCGATCGCAGCCTTGGCCCTGCGATCGCACAGTGTTAGGGATTTTGACTTCCGCGATCGCAGCCTTAGGCACGCGATCGCACAACACTCCTGACCTCCCGACCCCACGCGCCCCAAACGCTCTACGCGATTGCAAGAAACCTCACCCGAGCACTGCCTAACCTGCTCGTTCTCTACGATCGCGGGCATTCTTATGCGATCGCAGAGAGTAAGTACTGACCCCTCTCAAAATGCTCTATGAAATCGCGACTCCCTTTATGCGATCGCAGAGAGTAAAAATCTGCTGCACTGACACAAGAAAACCAACAATTGTTCTAAGTCCAAATGAGTCCATTAATCACCCGAAATCAATCCCGAGCCCCTCGGGACATCAACCAAACTTACGAACATATCCCATAACATTATTCAAACTTAGTTGCACTCTCAAACACCAAAACTAACATCAAAACTCCAAATTTACATCGGATTCAAGCCTAAAAACTTTGATGTTTCTAAAATTCACCAATGATGCCGAAACTATCCAAATCAACTCCGATTGACCTGAAATTTTGCAGACAAGTCCAAAATGACATTACAAACCTGTTCCAACTGTCGGAATTCCATTTCAACCCCGATAGCCTATTTTCCACTACCGACCGGAATCGCCAAAAACTAACTTTCACCAATTCAAGCCTAATTCAACACCGGACATCACAAAATTATTCTGAACACACTCCTAAGTCCCAAATCACCTAACGAAGCTATCTGAGCCATAAAATTCGCATTCCGAGGTCGTTTACCAATAAGTCAACTCTTAGTTGACTTTTCCCATTTTAAGGCTATTCTTAAGGACTAAGTGTCTGAATTCTCATTTAACCATTCCGATTCCAAGCCTATCAACTCTAACACATTAATAATAGAATAACCAATCTATAGTAAGTCAATAGCAACAATTATGATGAAGGTTTTACGTAACGACGGACCGGGTCGTTACATATAGTGAGCCTTTAGCAGGCCCAAAGACACACCCAGCCAGGCCAGGCCTTCATTCCCAAGTCCACATAGTTTACCACAGCGCAGAAATCATATCTTCATTTACATAAAGCAACCAAAAACAAGTTGATTCAGCCAATACGTAAAAATAGAGTTGAGCAATTAGAACCATGACCCTAATGTGTAAGAGTTCCCAAGGGCTTCAAGAACCCAAAGTAGTGCTCACACTAGGGAGGTTGATAAAGGGAATTCAGAGAAAGACTAAGGACCAGGTCCTAGTCTGTCAGAGTTCACAAGGTCCCAATTGAATCCCGAGCAGTGCTCACACTAGGGATGTCAAATGATAGAACCTAAGTAGCCTTGGCTTTCAGCCATCTAAGAATGAGAACTCAAAGATCCCAAGTAGTAAGAGAATAAACTAAGGTTGAGGGACAACACTAAAGGACACAAACATAATCAAGTTGAGCACATAGAACAAATAATACAACATGCTTAGGTTTTAAGAACAGACTTAACAAAGTTTCAGAAGAACAAGTTCAACGCCTAATGCATATGTAGTCAAATATCAATAGTACATGTTTGCAAGATTGATGTACACACACTCATAATAAGAAAAAAGGTTCAAATTATGCTAAGTATAGGCACTAGTGTCACAAGAAGGGACCATATCAGTTTGCTACAGAACTTAAACAAGATCAGAACAAATCAAGGTACTACTGGGAAGTCAAGGCATGGTAGAAGCATACTAACATGGAACATGATCAAATGTGCTACATAGGTAGGACATCCTCACAGCAAATTCAGGAAACAGACTTATGTTATATAGTTAGTGAATACATTCATGCTTAGTCAACTAATCTAGTAAAAGAGATATGAAAGCATGTTCGAATAACAGGGTTAATAGCATATTTAAACACTAAGGAGATGGCTAAAGTGCAAAGGTTATACACATCAGTAACACATAGGTTAGATAGACTTGAAAAGAAATTAGCTCAAATCAGCTTTATGCATGTCTCAAATTACCAACGTAATGGAGTTAATGATTAGAAAGACCTAAAATTGAAGTAAATCAATCAGAATTGCATACGAGAAAGCCTAGAAAACACATTAAGCTACCATCACCAGAAGTGAAAACATATGTAAATGACAAGTAGATAGGAATGAAGTGACAAAAGCTCAGTAACTCACCAGTTAAGCGAAAAACAAGAAAGAAAGGAAGTGTGCAGTATTCTAAATATCAACGAAGAGCAAGAAACCAAAATTTCCGGCCTTGGCTTTCAGCCGGCCAGGAACCACAATATAGAATAAGAGTATTAGAGAACAAAAAACATGTAACTTCAAATTTTTTGGTATATCCCTTAACGATTCAAGTCTCTCTCAAAGGGGAATGGGGAGGGCTTTATATAGTAGTAGAAATTGAACACCCAAACAAGGAAAATCATCAATCAAACATTGGAAAGGAAAGAATATGTCACGACCCGAAATCCCACCTTCGGGCCATGATTGCGTCTAACGTTGAACCCGCTAGACAAGCCAGCGTTTGAACTAAATAAAACTCATTAACAACTAAAACGAACAAGATAACTAAGGCATCGATGGTCAACAATATGAAGGTTAACGAATTACCAAAAATAATAGAGCAACTTCGAAATAAAACCCATATACAAATCCTATAACTGGTGTCACATACTCACGAACTGTCTAAGAGATTACTAAAACAAAGGTCTGAAAATAAGTACATATGACTATCTTTGAACTATAAGATAAGACAGAGTTGAAAGTGAAGGGTAGAAGGTGACGCCAAGGCCCACAAACGTCTGCGGGTCTACCTCGATGTATCCTGTATGAACGGATGGAATGCTCCGACCGTTAGTGACCACCGGGTCCGGCTGCGTAGTCTGCACAACATAAAGAAGTGCAGGTGTAGCATCAGTACAACCGACCCCATGTACTAAGTAAGTGCCGAGCCTAACCTCGGCGAAGTAGTGACGAGGCTAGGACCGACAACAATATATGTACCTGTGCAATTCTATATAACAACAGGAAAATATCGACGGAAATAAGCAAGTAAGACAGATACGGGGAGAACATGCTGGGGGTAAAAGGGGCAACAAAATGCTAGCACAGTAGAACAAGGTAATAATTGAAGTGTAACAATTAAAAGCAGGAATTTAACATCTCAGGACAGATAATGAACAGCAAAAGGCACAGCATGTCCCCTCGTGCATAATCTCACATTCACTCGGCACGGAATGTCCCCTCGTGCAATAAATAATAAACGATCAACACGGCATGTCCCCTCGTGCAATAAATAATAAACGATCAACACGGCATGTCCCCTCATTTGATAAATAATAAACGATCAGCACGACATGTCGCCTCGTGCGATAAATAATAAACGATCAACACGGCATGTCCCCTCGCGTGATAAATAATAAACAATCAGCACGGCATGTCCCCTCGTGCAATAAATAATAAATGATCAACACAGCATGCACCCTCGTGTGATAAATAATAAACGATCAGCACGGCTTGTCCCCTCGTGCAATAAATAATATAAAAGCAACAATATAATGTGAAAATCAACAATAAGAAGTCTCAAGTGTATGGAAATACTCAATAAAATTCTATCGTCCCGGCAAGGGACTCAGCTATAACCAACCTCGCATCAGAAATACAATTTCAACAGTAAAAACCTCAACTGAAACAAAAAACACAATAACTCCCCATGTCATGAAACAACATCAAGGTATCACTTCTAAATCACCAATTACTCATAATACAAAGAATATTAAGAACATGGTACGATTCATCACAATTGACTCACGGGCATGCTTGACCGTAACATATAGGCACTCGTCACCCCCGCCTATACGTTGGACATGAATTACACATAGCAAATAAGACTCTATACCTAATACCTCAAGCTCAGGTTAGGCCAAACACTTACCTCGGGTCCAAAATAGAGCAATCAACCCTCTAACACCGCCTTTCCTTTAGAATTTGGCTCCGGAACGGTATTATCTAGACATAATCAACCCAAGTATATCAATAATGGCTCAATAAATCAAACCCATAGCCTAATTACTAATTTCTAAGCATTCTTCCTAAAATTCCAAAATTTGACTCCGGGCCCACATGGTCCAAACCCAAGGCTCGGACCAAAATCCGACTACCCATAACCCCACGAGTTCAAATATATGATTTGTTTTAAGATCCGACCCCAAATTGAGGTTGAATCACCCAAAATTCCCAAAAACCTAACTCTACCCAAAACCCCAATTTCTATCTTAATTTCCCTGTTTTTAGGCCTAGATTCTAGTGATTATGAAAGGAAAGTTGAAGAAATAGAATTTGAAATCACTTACCCAAGGGTTTATTGAAGGATTCTAGATTCTGAAAATAGCAAAGTCCCGTATGAAATATTCTGTTTTTGGGGTATTTTAATAACTGGGCAAAAATACCCTTCGCGTTCGCGGGCCCCTGGCTGCGTTCGCGAAGGGTTGACTAACCTGACCTAGGCGTTCGCGAGTCCTTGGTTGCGTTCGCGTAGGTTTGACTCCACTGGCCTACGCGTTTGCGAGCATAGGGCCGCGTTCGCGAAGAACAAACTACCCAGCCCCCCCAGACCCCCAGCCTAACACTACGTGTTCGTACCCCTGGGGACGCGTTCGCGTAGAGTAAAATCCCAGGCCAAACTATTTACCCTTCGCGTTCGTGAGCCCTTGGCCGCGTTCGCGAAGGGTATTACACCAGACACCAGCAATTCATAAAAAACACCAGATTTTTCGTGTTTTCACACCCCGTTAGCTACCCGAAACTCACCCGAGCCCTCGGGGCTCAAAACCAAAGACACACACGACTCCCAAAACATCCTACGGACTTGTTCAAGCTTTTAAATCATCAAAATATCATCAAATTCATCGAATTAAACCTCGAAACTCTTAGAATTTTCTTAAAACTTCATAAAACCCAACTTTTTCAATTTGATCCGAAACACGTCATTTTAAGTCCGTTTTACACCAAATTTCAAAGATAAGTCACTTAACATATATTAAACCTGTTCCGGGCTCCGGAACTATAATACGGGCCCGACAACACGGTTTTCACATCAATGTTCATTTTCAAAAACCTTTATTATTTTTTCAGAAAATAATTTTCTTTAAAAATTCATTTCCGGGCTTGGGACCTCGGAATTCGATTCCGGGCATACACCCAAGTCCTATATTTTCCTACGGACCCTCCGGGACCGTCAAATCACGGGTCCGGGTCCGTTTACCAAAAATGGTGACCAAAGTCAACTTTATTCAATTATTTATTATAAGAACTCCATTTTTATCAGATTTTCACATAGAAGTTTCCTGGCTACACGTTCGGGCTGCGCACGCATATCGAGGTGAGATCAACGGAGGCTTTCGGAGCCTCGGAACATAGATATAGCTAAAATTACTTAGGATGACCTTTTGGGTAATCATAGAACATTACATGCAATCGAAATCAGTAATGAAAAGAGAGAAATTTCAAACCCTAATTTTAGGGAAAGTGAAAAAATGCAGAATCTAAAAATAAAAATCAAACATTACACAGAATAAGATGAATATAGACAAATATCACTTAAAATCGAAGAATCGAACCAATTTTGGTTTGATCTAAAGAGATCTGAAACCCCTAGTTTTAGGGTAAGTAAGAATCAACGAAAATATATAGGGATTCATACCCATAATAGAACAAGAGTGAATATAGACGAAATAGCATAAAGGTCAAGGATTTGATTCTTATGAGATCCGCTTGCCATGTTTGGACAAGCAGTATAGAAAAGGTTCTAGTACTAGGAAAAGGTCGTATATGGCAAGAAACGCTCGTGGAATCCAATGTTAAGTGGGATTATGAGAGGGGTTAAGGGGGAAGACGACTAGGGCTTGACAGAGAGAAGGGGGGTTTGAGAGAGTTCAAAGGTGGCGGGTGAGAGACAATGTCTCTAGGGTTTAGGGGGTCAGGTTATAAGAGGAAAGGGGTTGAGGGTTGTGAGCTGTTGATCATTTTTTATTAACGATTGTGGTTGAAGGGGTCTGGGTCAGTTTGGACGGGGCAAGATTGGGCTTAGGTGTTATTGGGTTGGGGTTTGGGTAGTTTGGGTCCGAAAATAAGTAAGATTTGGGCCAGATTTTTAAAATAATAGGGGATTAAGAAAAAATAGTTTAATAAATTATAAAAATGCCATTTATGGAAAGTAATATTTTAAAACAATAGTAGAAGATTATAAAAATATAAAATATTATTTTATTCCGAATAAAATGACAAATGCAGTAAAGTTGTAAAGTATAGGCCATTATTGCAAGTTTGTGTAAATGGCCTAGAAATACTAATGTAATTATATATATATATATATATATGAAACATGTATTATGGGTGCAAATAATAATTTTAGGTAATTAAGTTATCACAAAATAATTGAAGCGGTAATTAATAAACATTCAAGTAATTTAAATGCAAGAAAATGAATTTTAAGGCTTTAAAATTATGGAATAATTATGAAAAATACGTGTATATGCTTATAAGCTAAATGATGATGCATATATATTATTTTGATTATTATTTTGATTATATATATTTAAAATATGAAAACAAATTGGATATCAACAAACTTCATTCAAGAATCCATGCAAAGTTGGTCTTCCTACTGATAGCAACACTTGACTGACCATCTCTTAAAATATGAGGGAAAATTGGGAAACAACAAATTTCATTCAAGAATCCATGCAAAGTTGGTCTTCCTACTGAAAGCAAAACTTGACTGACCATCTCAAGATGCTCGTATTGTGTCGATTCTTTTTTCCTTCATTTTTCTCTCTCTTTTCACCATTGTATTTTTATTCTTCAAACTAATTTATAAAACCAAGTAAATGAGAACAAACTTATATGTTATTTATGAAGGTTAAAATGGTTCAACGATTATAATGTAGAAGGGATAAAAGCCTAATTTTTGAAAGAGTTATGTGCAAATACGGTTATAGTTTTTATGTATATTGGCGTTTAAAATAGATTTTAAATCTTTATGCATCATTGGCATTTAAATTGATATGATTATTTCACTAAATTCAATGGAGATATTTAGTTACTTATTAAAAGGACACAACTTTTCTGAAAGGACACTCTAAATTAATTTTTTTCTTAATAAATATTTATTTTTAACTAATACTTAAGGTATTTACTTTTATTTAAAAGGGTATTGTGGTAATTCAACTTTTACTTAAAAGCTTCCCACTTTTATAATAATATAGATGAGATAGAGTAATTGATGTTTCATACTTCAATGCCACGAAAGAGGAGGGTGATTTGTGTGGTGTCCAATTTTCGCATGCGCAGATTATAGAAGAACCTGATTCTTCTATGTGTTCTTTATACCACTAATGCGGAAAGTAAAGAACACAAGTATTTTTACGTGAAAAACACCCGGCTCAAAAGGTGAAAACCCCATGACCTGCTACTCAGTAGGATTTTTCCCAACACTTCACTAAATCACAGAGCCAAAATAGCATTTACAAATCTCTTTGTAAACCTAAGGATTACCTCTAATCCCGTTGTGGCAACTAGCCTCTAACTGTTGCGACAACTTCAAGTTAACTCTAACTTGAATACTCAGAGTACCTAATACAATTTTTTATAGATAAAGCTGAAAGGTATAATTTGAAAACACCTACTACAATGGAACTAGAATAAAAGACAGACACTTGGAACTGGTTCTTCTATCTGGTTCATATAGCTTGAGGTTCGCACACTTGAATCACACAAGAATTGCTTGAAAAATCCTTGCTATTTTTCTCTCTACTCACGTTTAACTTCATCTTTTGTGCGTACCTATCAAGTGAGAACATCCTGTAATTTATAGAGTTAGTAGAATAGGAAATAACCGGAGTTCCAATTCTATACTCTTCCTTGGTGGAAGAGTTCTAGTTATCTTCATCTTCTAACTCCTCCCTTATCTTGGATAAAGTTCTCTTTGAGTAAGGAGTCCATCTCCTTATCATTTATGCAACATTTTTGACCAGGAGATATAATGTAACCACTTAAGGTTATTTCCCTCACGTGCATCCCTTATGCTTGAATCTGCATCTGTTTGTGTACACTGTGGATGGACCTGTTTCATGCTTGAGTTCCTTTGTCAATTTTCAAAACAAACTTCACTTGGGCCAACAAATTCCCCCGTTTGATGATGACAAACTCTATGCTTTTCATAAGGATAAGACCTGTTTCAACTCGGCTCAACATCAATACAAAGTTAAAACACTTATCATTTTAAAGTCACTAATAATCAAGGGTCAGGTTCATTAGGTTATAAATATCACAGTCCAAAGTAAAAGCACAACCTATATTCCCCCTTTGGCATCATCAAAAAGTTGCATAATTATAATAAATACCCAGATTTTAATAGAAATTACTCATGGCCACTGGGGCTACTTCAAATGCATTCATGGGGTCAAACATCATTTATCAATCTATTGATATTAGCCATCTAGAAGCAGCAACAAACAGTGAGAGCACAAAATAGTTGATTATCATTGATACTTAGTCATCCACAAAGCATAAATAGAAAAAAAACACTGGATCATGAGAAAAAGAAACAAAAGAAAATCCCATCCGGCCACTAGTTGGTCTAACTAGGATAGGAAGGCTTAAGGCTAGGAAGGAACATGTTCTTGGTTCTTTGCTTGAAGCAGTTTCAACATATCCTGAAGAATGCAATCTTTTTTCTCCGTCTCCTTTGCCAGCTCAGCTCTGAGAGCATCTCTCTCAGTCTCCACATCTGCCAACCTCTTCTTCAGCCTTTCAATTTCAGCATCCTTAGTCTTACTTTATTGCACCAAGTCTCGCACTTTGTTGTTCACATGTACCTTTTTGGATGAACCAGGTTCTTTGGGAGTGGTTTGGACTTCATAGTCACAAGCAAACAGAGTGTTTGCCCCAAAATGATCCTTGCTTATACCATCTTCCCATTTCTTGTTGGGTACCTTGAAGTGTGCAAGTACAACCATGAGAATAAAATCATAGGTATGGCATGAGTTTTGGTGCCAGTCAGAACTCTATGAAGAAGCTGAATAATAAATCCAGGCCAATTGATTTGCCTCCCACTTTCCAAACATTCCATAAGGACCAGGTCCATAAATGTGGCAATGTGCCTCTTTTCCTTCATGTGTAGCACAACTTTATTAACAAATTCCAATATCACTTTGTGAGGGTGCTTCATCTCACCTTTGTATATAGACTTGGGCTCAAGCTATTCTTCATTGTCACCAAACTTCCTAGTAATTGCAACGACAGTAGGGAGATTCTCTAGACTTGGCCATTTGAGCTTCTTATAATCATTGTACCCTTCAACAGGTACACCTAAGATCTCTCCCAAGTATCAACAAAACTCACTGTCACCCCTTTTACCACACTGGTGACCCTAACATCTTTGATCTCACAATTTTCCATGAACTACACAATCTCAGGATCTTAGTTCTGGCAGTTTTCCATCCATCTGAAGGACTATGTCCTTCCAACCTTGCAATTGTAACTTCTCCAGCAACATTAACATACCTGCCTCCTCCAAATCCTGAGGAGTCTACATTTCAAGTTGGTTCTCTTCCCAAACTTAACCATCTTGTCCTTCTCTGCATCAGATTCTTCTTCTTCTCCACTCCATTCTTCTTCCTCCACCATTTTCACTTTTCTTGATTTCAATGCAGACTTCTTTGCGGAAGTCTTAGCTTTCTTTTCCTTTGTAGGAACAACCTCCATTCTTCATCCCGAAAGGCTAGGTCCATCTCATCAATTTCAACAGCCTCAACAGGCTCAACCACCTTCTTCTTTCACTTAACAGTAACTTTTCTCTTACTTTCTTCTAAGGACTTTTCCAGTCCAGCCTCACTCTGCTTGTTCTGACTCCTTGTAGCTCTTCCTCTTGTAGGAGGAGTCTCTACAGGGATAGAAGAGGAAACCTTTTTTTTTTCCCTAGCAGTGCCAAGGTATGTAACTCCTGAACCTCCTTTTTGTCAGTAACCTTTTTCAGTAGGTCTGCGAGGGTTTCGTGTTCAGATGGAACATGTTCTTGAACATCCTTCCCTAATCGAGCCAACCCCTCAGTAGCTTCTCCATACCCACTTCCCTTTTTTCTTTTACACTTTATTTTTCATTAGCAAATTCCTCACTCCAAACTACCATTGCTCCTCTTTCTTAGCCAGACTAGCAGGAGTGGGTGAACCTTCAACCACCCCTTTTCCCATATCCCTCACAACACGTTGAACACCTTCACTCTCCTTTTATTTTCTCTTTTTATCTTTACCACCTATTCTCCCTGACTCAGTAGTCTCAACCCCAGCCACAATTCCCACCATAATGAACCTATTCTCCAAATTTGCCGCAACCTCAAAGATGGTTTCAGTAGTAATATTAGGAAAGAAGTTAATGATCTGTTTTAGAAAAAATAGTTTCTTCCCCCTCAGTAGGAGATTTGAATGATTCATCAAATTTCTGGGGTTCTTCCTCTTGACTTGCTTTCAAGTTTTCATTAATTTTCTTGATTTTTCTCCAACAACAACAACCTTGCAAGCAAGCATCTTGACTCTACTTTTCTTAGAGGTAGGCATGGTTTAAGGTGTGATAGATGGTGTGGGTGTGATTTCCTTTGGTGGTGATGGGGGATTCTCAGAGGGATTTGCCATTTCTGTGTTTGGGTATGAGAGATGATGATTTTGTGTGTGTTAGGAAGATGAGAGAAGATAAAGAGAATTTTGACATGTTGAAAATTTAGAAGTGAAGGAACAACTCAAGCCTAATCAATTTAAACATGAGGTGTTTAATTGGGCAATGATATCCTTTTCAAAAGTCTAATCAAACTGGATGTCAGCTTGAAAAAACGTTGAGGTGTGTCCCTAGAATCTTGGCACTTAATGCGGTTTTGTACTCTATTTGAATGAAACTGGTTTATTTCATAACAGATAAGTTCAAAAGAGTTTAGGATTAAATGGGACTCTTCTCTTAATCATGATCAAAATATAATTATTCCAACATATGCAGAGTGAAGAATACGTACCAAGTAATCTTGATGAACCAAGTTCTTCACTGAGAAATATTTGTGTCAGTATGAATTTTCCAAGCAAATAGAGGTAATATCATTAGATATTAATGAGTGATTTTAGCACATTGCACTAGAGTATACTGGTGAAAGTATGATACTGAGCAAAATCTAATCTAACTATGTACAAAAATTCACAAAATTTTCTAACCAATTTTTGACTTAGAATTGGTCCTTTTAGGTGATCTTAGTCATCCCTAATTCTAACTTGTTCCTTTCAAAGTGATCTCTACTTAGAGATTTTTTGAATATGTCAGTTATTTGCTTATCAATATCACAAAATTTCACAGTGATCAAGCCCTTCTCATAGTTGTCCCTTAAAAAATGATGCCTAACATCTATGTGCTTAGTTCTCTTATGATGAACCGGGTTCTTCGTCATACTAATTGCACTAGTGTTATCACAAAATATGGGAATACAACCAACATCAATTCCAATGTCCATTAATTCCTGTTTAATCCACATCAATTGAGCACAAAAAGAGGCGTCAGCAAAATACTCCGCTTTAGCAGTAGATAAGGCAACAAAACTTTGCTTTTTGGTGGCCCAAGACACAAGACATGAACCAAGAAAGTGTGACATACCTGAGTTGCTCTTTTTATCCACAAGAAAAATTGCATAATCAGCATCAACATATCCCACTAGGTTGAAATTACTACCTTTTGGATACCATAGACAAAGGTCAGTGGTGCCTTTTAGGTATCTCAAGATCTTCTTGACAGTAGTCAAGTGAGACTCCTTTGGATTTGCCTGAAATTTAGCATAAAGGCCTACAATGAAAACAATGGCAGGTATGCTAGCAATGAGATATAACAAAGAGCTAATAATTCCCCTATACAACTTCTGATAAACAGATGAACCAGGTTCATCTACATGCAATTTTGTGGTTGTTGCAACATGAGTGTCAATTTCTTTCGAATCTTCCATTTTAAACCTTTTAAGAAACTATTTTACATACTTCTACTGATGGATCATAGCATGTAAGCCTAAAAAGAAATTCAGCTCACCCGTCAAACTCATTTCAAATTCACTCCCCGTTAGTTTAGCAAATTCTTTACTTAGCTTATCAGTAGATGCTCTAAAGATTATATCATCAACGTATATCTGAACTACTAAAAGATCTTTACCTTTTTCTTTCAAGAATAAAGTATTGTCAAATTTACCTCCCATCTAGCCATGCTCAAGCAAGAATTTTGATAATCTTTCATACCATGCTCTTGGAGCCTGCTTGAGCCCATAAAGTGTCTTATAAAGCTTGTACACATGATTAGGATATTCCTTGCTTTCAAAGTCCATTGCTTAACAAACACTTCTTCCTTTAGATAGCCATTGAGGAAGGCACTATTGATATCCATCTGATGGAGAGTGAATTCTATGTAGGTAGCGAGGAGTCTAATTGCTTCCAATCTTGCAACAGGAGCAAAGGTCTCATCATAGTCTATGTCCTCCTCTTGACTATATCCTTGAACCACCAATATTGCCTTGTTCCTTGTAATTGTTCCATCTTCATCAAGTATGATTCTGAAGACCCATTTTGCGCCAACTACTAATATGTCCTTGGGTCTTGGTACCAGATGCCAAACTTGACTTCTCTCAAATTGGTTGAGTTCGTCTTGCATTGGATTAACCTAGTCTGCATCCTGCAAAGCCTCAACAACATTTTTAGGTTTAACAAGAGATAAAAAGGCATCCAAAACACAAAGATTCTTTAAAGAAGATCTGGTTTAGATTACAAAGGTTGGATTAGTAATTATGTTCTCAATGAAATGAGAACTTTGATACATGTAAGGTTTCACAACAGATGGTTTCCCTTAGATATTCCTTCAATGTTTTGTTGCTGAGGAACATGTTCATGGACTGGTTCCCTCAAGGTTTGAGCATCAGTTCCTCTTTGTTCAGTTCCCCCTATCAGGTTGCCCTGGGTGGAAGAACCTGTTCCATCACCTGTTCCTTCCTCTGGTGCAGCTTTAATCTGGGCTGGGGTTTCATTTGAGTTTCTTACCAGCCCAATTGGTTCATCTTCATGTTCCTACCTCTCAGAAAGATTGTTAGTTTCATCAAAAACCACATGTACTCTTCCTTCTACACACATAGTTCTTTTGTTATAAATCTTATAAGCTTTACTATGTGAAGAATATCCCAAGAATACTTCCTCATAACTTTTGGAATCAAACTTACCTAAAACCATTATTGTGCATAAATAACTTGCATCCTAATTCCCTAACCTTGGATATATTTGGCTTTCACCCTTTAAGTAACTCATAGAGAGTCTTCTCAACAGAAGGTCTAGTCATGCACCTATTTATGATGTAACATGCAGTGTTCATAGATTCTGCCAAGAAACTGTGGGGAAATTTACTAGAAAGAAGCATAGTCCTAACATTTCATCCAATGTCATATTCTTCCTTTCAACTACTCCATTTTGTTGTAAAGTCCTAGAAGCAAAAAAATTATGATCTATGCCATGCTCATCACAAAATTCAGAAAATTTTGAATTTTCAAATTCAGTACCATGATCAGACCTAATTGATGTAATTTGATTACTTAGTTGTTTCTGAGTTTTTCTAATAAAAGAAGGGAACATGTAAAATTCTTCACTTTTAGATGTTAGAAATAGTGTCCAAGTAAATCTAGAGTAATCATCAACAAGCACCATAACATATCTCTTACCACATCTGTTCAATGTTCTCATTGGCCCACAAAGATCCATATGGACCAGTTCCATCGTTCTGGTGGTGCTTATCATTTTCTTGCTTTTTAAAGAGGATCTTACCTGCTTCACCCATGCACAAGCCTCACAAACTTTATCTTCCTTGAACTTAATGTTAGGCAGTCCTATCACCAAGTCCTTGGATACTAGTTTGTTGAGTTGACTTAGACTAGCATGTCCAAGTTTTTTGTGCCAAAGGAGGGGATCATTATCCAACACACTTAACTAAGTGAGTTCATTATCTGAGAGCGTGGACAGATCCACAATATATGTGTTTTTCACTCTTTTTCCCTGCTAAACTATCTTGTTAGTGATAAGATTAATCACAAAGAATTTTGTAGAGGTGAATGCAACCATGTTACCTCTATCACACAATTGTGATACACTTATTAGACTTTACTTCATTTCATCAATAAAGTAGACATTCTTAATAGTGTGAGAGTCAGTCTTAACTACCTTGCCAACCTCAATGATCTTGCATTTCTTCCCACTTTTGAAGGAGACATTGCCTCCTTTAAGGTCCTTAAGTGAAAGAAACTGGTGTTTTCTTCCTGTCATATGCTTTGAGTAGCCACTATCCATGTACCATACTTGGACCTACAAAAGGAAATTAGGGGTTAGTCTTAGGACCCCAAACTAGTTTGGGTCCCTTTCTATTGGCAAAAGGATGAATCAAATTCTTTTTAGCGCAACTTGGTAGCCTATTCTTTCCTTGAACAAATTCTTTGTTCATTTGGCTTGCCTTTTCTTTTGTAGTGCATTTACTTTTACAGTGACTTGTTTTACCATAGTGTGCAAATCTTGTAATCCAGAAGTGTGATGCACTTTCTTTTGGGATCACACTTAATTCCAGAGTTCCCAAAGCCAAGTCCTCTTCTGTTGCTACTATGATGTTCTTGTAGCCATGAAAGTGCATCGGATGACCTGTTCCATTTACAAGTTCTGTCAAGATCATGCTTGACCTTGCTTAGATCCTCCTCTAGGCTTCTTATCTGCTCATCTCTTTTGTACAACTCATCTTTTATTTTTCCTACATTTTCCTCTAAAGTGAGATGTGTGTGATCAACTGTCTTTTTACCTGTTCCTAATTTAAATTTTAGATTTTCAAATCTAAGTTCCAGGACAGTTGTGTCAAGTTCAGGAACCTAGTTCTTCAACATAGCATTTTCACTTTCAAATTCACTAGTCCTAAGTTGCACTTAGCTTTTAAACTACACACTCTTTTGACAACAGATCTTTTTCCTTATTTACATCCTCATATTCATAAATTTGCTCTAGGGGAAATTGAGATAACCTTTCCTTAGACAAAAAATTAATCTTGTCTTTGAAATGAGAAACACTTACCTCAACTTCTTCATCTGATTCTCTAATATCCATAGGTGCTCGTTCATCATCATCTGAGCTTTCATCTAAGCTATCTCCCCAAGCAGCGACCATAGCTTTTGTTTATCATTTGCTGTTGTTTTTCTTTGGTTGAACCTATTCCTTCTTCCTGTTCCTTTGTTCAGCTCTTTCCTTCTTCCAGTCAATATCCCACAGACAATTGTTCCTGATGTGGTGATCAATCTTTCCACACTAGTAGCAACCATCATTTATTTGTTTCTCAGGGGTTTTTTGATTTGTAATAGCTTCCACTTCTTAAAGAACCCTTTCCTCTCCTTAGGTACTTCTTGAAGTCTTTGGTAATCATGTTCATTTCATCATCTTCCAGATCAGAACATCAAGTAATTTTGAGAGCCAAATACTCATTTCCTTCTTAGGTACATCCATCTTCATGGTTTGTCTCTTAAATTCATAGGCAGTAAGATTTCATATTATTTCATCCAGTGGGAGAGTGACAATATTCTTTGACTCCTGGATGGTAGTGATTTTACTCTCCCAAGTGTTAGGTAAAACTCTGGTCAATATCTTTTCTATCCTTTCTTCTTTAGGAATAATCCTTCCAAGAGATTTCAGCTCATTTGTCAGTGTAGTGAACCTTGTGCACATTTCTTGAATGGTTTCTCCTTTCTTCAATTCAAAACTCGCATATTGAGAGTACAGTAGAGTTCCTCTGGATCTATTTACTTGAGGTGTTCCTTCATGATCCACCTGCAGCGTGTCCTAGAGATTCTTAGTAGTGGTACAAACTTGAATTCTATTGTACTCATATGGACCAAGTCCACAAAAAATTCATTTCTTGGATTTTAACATTCTTCTTCCACTTTCTCAAGTCTTCAGCAGTGCAATCAGCTCTTGTTTTTGGCACATCTACTCCTTTAGCATTTTTCTTCAAGGTAGCCAGTGGACCATTTGTGACAATGTCCCATAACTCATAGTACTTTCCTATAATATGATCTCACATCCTGTTTTTCCTCCAAGAGTAGTACTGGCCATTAAAGAGTGGTGGCCTACCAGTGGATTTCCCTTCCTAGTTTCCAGATGGTGCACTCAAGTTGATCTTTTCCTAAGGTGTAGGCCTCTTCAAGGAGAACCCGCTCTGATACCAATTGAAGTTTTATACTTCACTGCCACGCAAAAGGGGGGGGGGAATGATTTGTGTGACGTCCAATTTTTGTGTGCACATATTATAGAAGGACATGGTTCTTCTATGTGTTCCTTATACCACTAGTGCGGAAATAATAACTGGAAAAAGTAAAGAACAAGTATTTTTACATGGTAAACATCTGACTCAAAATGGGAAAAAACCACGACCTACTACTCAATAGGGTTTTCCCTATCACTCCACTATATCACTGAACCTAGAGTAATCATCAACAAGCACCATAACATATCTCTTACCACATCTGTTCAATGATCTCATTGGTCCACAAAGATCCATATGGACCAGTTCCATCATTCTGGTGGTGCTTATCATTTTATTTCTTTTTAAAGAGGATCTTACCTGCTTCACTCATACACAAGCCTCACAAACTTTATCTTCCTTGAACTTAATGTTAGGCAGTCCTATCACCAAGACCTTGGAGACTAGTTTGTTGAGTGGACTTAGACTGGCATGTCCAAGTTTTTTGTGCCAAAGGAGGGGATCATTATCCAACACACTTAACTAAGTGAGTTCATTATCTGATATCATTTTCCCTGCTAAACTATCTTGTTAGTGATAAGATTAATCACAAATTATTTTGTAGAGGTGAATGCAACCATGTTACCTCTATCACACAATTGTGATACACTTATTAGACTGTACTTCATTTCATCAATAAAGTAGACATTATTAATAGTGTGAGAGTCAGTCTTACATAGCTTGCCAACCCCAATGATCTCGCATTTCTTCCCATTTCTGAAGGAGACATTGCCTCCTTTAAGGTCTTTAAGTGAAACAAACTGGTGTTTTCTTCCTGTCATATGCTTTGAGTAGCCACTATCCATGTACCATACTTGGACCTACAAAAGGAAATTAGGGGTTAGTCTTAGGACCCCAAACTAGTTTGGGTCCCTTTCTATTGGCAAAAGGATGAATCAAATTCTTTTTAGCGCAACTTGGTAGCCTATTCTTTCCTTGAACAAATTCTTTGTTCATTTGGCTTGCCTTTTCTTTTGTAGTGCATTCACTTTTATAGTGACTTGTTTTACCATAGTGTGCAAATATTGTAATCCAGAAGTGTGATGCACTTTCTTTTGGGATCATACTTAATTCCAGAGTTCCCAAAGCCAAGTCCTGTTCTGTTGCTACTATGATGTTCTTGTAGCCATGAAAGTGCATCGGAGGACCTGTTCCATTTACAAGTTTTGTCAAGATCATGCTTGACTTTGCTTAGATCCTCCTCTAGGCTTGTTATCTGCTCATCTCTTTTGTACAACTCATCTTTCATTTTACCTACATTTTCCTTTAAAGTGAGATGTGTGTGATCAACTGTCTTTTTACCTGTTCCTAATTTCAATTTTAGATTTTCAAATCTAAGTTCCAGGACAGTTGTGTCAAGTTCAGGAACCTAATTCTTCAACATAGCATTTTCACTTTCAAATTCACTAGCCCTAAGTTGCACTTAGCTTTTAAACTACACACTCTTTTGACAACTGATCTTTTTCCTTATTTACATCCTCATATTCATAAATTTGCTCTAGGGGAAATTGAGATAACCGTTCCTTAGACAAAAATTTAATCTTGTCTTTGAAATGAGAAACACTTACCTTAACTTCTTCATCTGATTCTCTAATAGCCGTAGGTGCTCGTTCATCATCATCTGAGCTTTCATCTAAGCTATCTCCCCAAGCAGCGACCATAGCCTTTGTTGATCAATTGCTGTTGTTTTTCTTTGGTTGAACCTATTCCTTCTTCCTGTTCCTTTGTTCAGCTCTTTCCTTCTTCCAGTCAATATCCCACAGACAATTGTTCGTGATGTGTTGACCAATCTTTCCACACTAGTAGCAACCATCATTTATTTGTTTCTAGGAGTTTTTGATTTGATATAGCTTCCACTTCTTAAAGAACCCTTTCCTCTCTTTAGGTACTTCTTGAAGTCTTTGGTAATCATGGTCATCTCATCATCTTCCAGATCAGAACATCCAGTAATTCTGAGAGCCAAATACTCATTTCCTTCTTAGGTACATCCATCTTCATGGTTTGTCTCCTAAATTCATAGGCAGTAAGATTTCCAATTATTTCATCCAATGGGAGAGTGACAATATTCTTTGACTCCTGGATGGTAGTGATTTTACTCTCCCAAGTGTTAGGTAAAACTCTAGTCAATATCTTTTGTATCCTTTCTTCTTTAGGAATAATCCTTCCAAGAGATTTCAGCTCATTTGTCAGTGTAGTGAACCTTGTGCACATTTCTTGAATGGTTTCTCCTTTCTTCATAACAAAACTCGCATATTGAGAGTACAGTAGAGTTCCTCTGGATCTATTCACCTGAGGTGTTCCTTCATGATCCACCTGCAGCGTGTCCTAGAGTTTCTTAGTAGTGGTACAAACTTGAATTCTATTGTACTCATATGGACCAAGTCCACAAACAAGTCATTTCTTGGATTTTAACATTCTTCTTCCACTTCCTCAAGTCTTCAGCAGTGCAACCAGCTCTTGTTTTTGGCACATCTACTCCTTTAGCATTTTTCTTCAAGGTAGCCAGTGGTCCATTTGTGACAATGTCCCGTAACTCATAGTCCTTTCCTATAATATCATCTCACATCCTGTTTTTCCTCCAAGTGTAGTACTGGCCATTAAAGAGTGGTGGCCTACCAGTGGATTTCCCTTCCTAGTTTCTAGATGGTGCACTCATGTTGGTCTTTTCCTAAGGTGTAGGCCTCTTCAAGGAGAACCCGCTCTGATACCAATTGAAGTTTTATACTTCACTGCCACGCAAAAGGGGGGGGGGAATGATTTGTGTGACGTCCAATTTTTGTGTGCACATATTATAGAAGGACATGGTTCTTCTATGTGTTCCTTATACCACNAAGGGGGGGGGGGGGGAATGATTTGTGCGAGGTCCAATTTTTGTGTGCACATATTATAGAAGGACATGGTTCTTCTATGTGTTACTTATACCACTAGTGCAGAAATAATAACTGGAAAAAGTAAAGAACAAGTATTTTTACATGGTAAACACTGGACTCAAAATGGGAAAAAACCACGACCTACTGCTCAATAGGGTTTTCCCTATCACTCCACTATATCACTGAGCCTAGAGTAATCATCAACAAGCACCATAACATATCTCTTACCACATCTGTTCAATGTTCTCATTGGTCCACAAAGATCCATATGGACCAGTTCCATCGTTCTGGTGGTGCTTATCATTTTCTTGCTTTTTAAAGAGGATCTTACCTGCTTCACCCATGCACAAGCCTCACAAACTTTATCTTCCTTGAACTTAATGTTAGGCAGTCCTATCACCAAGTCCTTGGAGATTAGTTTGTTGAGTTGACTTAGACTGGCATGTCCAAGTTTTTTGTGCCAAAGGAGGGGATCATTATCCAACACACTTAACTAAGTGAGTTCGTTATCTGAGAGCGTGGAAAGATCCATAATATATGTGTTGTTCACCCTTTTTCCCTGCTAAACTATCTTGTTAGTGATAAGATTAATCACAAAGCATTTTGTAGAGGTGAATGCAACCATGTTACCTCTATCACACAATTGTGATACACTTATTAGACTGTATTTCATTTCATCAATCAAGTAGACATTATTAATAGTGTGAGAGTCAGTCTTAACTACCTTGCCAACCCCAATGATCTCGCATTTCTTCCCATTTCTGAAGGAGACATTGCCTCCTTTAAGGTCCTTAAGTGAAAGAAACTGGTGTTTTCTTCCTGTCATATGCTTTGAGTAGCCACTATCCATGTACCATACTTGGACCTACAAAAGGAAATTAGGGGTTAGTCTTAGGACCCCAAACTAGTTTGGGTCCCTTTGTATTGGCAAAAGGATGAATCAAATTCTTTTTAGCGCAACTTGGTAGCCTATTCTTTCCTTGAACAAATTCTTTGTTCATTTGGCTTGCATTTTCTTTTGCAGTGCATTCACTTTTATAGTGATTTGTTTTACCATAGTGTGAAAATCTTGTTCTCCAGAAGTGTGATGCACTTTCTTTTGGGATCACACTTAATTCCAGAGTTCCCAAAGCCAAGTCCTCTTCTGTTGCTACTATGATGTTCTTGTAGCCATGAAAGTGCATCGGAGGACCTGTTCCATTTACAAGTTCTGTCAAGATCATGCTTGACCTTGCTTAGATCCTTCTCTAGGCTTCTTATCTTCTCATCTCTTTTGTATAACTCATCTTTCATTTTTCCTAATTTTCCTCTAAAGTAAGATGTGTGTGATAAACTGTCTTTTTACCTGTTCCTAATTTTAATTTTAGATTTTCAAATCTAAGTTCCAGGACAGTTGTGTTAAGTTCAGGAACCTAGTTCTTCAACATAGCATTTTCACTTTCAAATTCACTAACCCTAAGTTGCACTTAGCTTTTAAACTACACACTCTTTTGACAACTGATCTTTTTCCTTATTTACATCCTCATATTCATAAATTAGCTCTAGGGGAAATTGAGATAACCTTTCCTTAGACAAAAATTTAATCTTGTCTTTGAAATGAGAAACACTTACCTCAACTTCTTCATCTGATTCTCCAATAGCCATAGGTGCTCGTTCATCATCATCTGAGCTTTCATCTAAGCTATCTCCCCAAGCAGCGACCATAGCTTTTGTTTATCATTTGCTGTTGTTTTTCTTTGGTTGAACCTATTCCTTCTTCCTGTTCCTTTGTTCAGCTCTTTCCTTCTTCCAGTCAATATGCCACAGACAATTGTTCCTGATGTGGTGATCAATCTTTCAACACTAGTAGCAACCATCATTTATTTATTTCTCAGGAGTTTTTGATTTGATATAGCTTCCACTTCTTAAAGAACCCTTTCCTCTCTTAGTTACTTATGAAGTCTTTGGTAATCATGGTCATTTCATCATCTTCCAGATCAGAACATCCAGTAATTCTGAGAGCCAAACACTCATTTCCTTCTTAGGTACATCCATCTTCATGGTTTGTCTCCTAAATTCATAGGCAGTAAGATTTCCAATTAGTTCATCCAGTGGGAGTGTGACAATATTCTTTGACTCCTGGATGATAGTGATTTTACTCTCCCAAGTGTTAGGTAAAACTCTGGTCAATATCTTTTCTATCCTTTCTTCTTTAGGAATAATCCTTCCAAGAGATTTCAGCTCATTTGTCAATGTAGTGAACCTTGTGCACATTTCTTGAATGGTTTCTCCTTTCTTCATAGCAAAACTCGTATATTGAGAGTACAGTAGAGTTCCTCTGGATCTATTCACCTGAGGTGTTCCTTCATGATCCACCTGCAGCGTGTCCTAGATTTTCTTTGTAGTTGTACAAACTTGAATTCTACTGTACTCATATGGACCAAGTCCACAAACAAGTCATTTCTTGGATTTTAACATTCTTCTTCCACTTCCTCAAGTCTTCAACATTGCAATCAGTTCTTGTTTTTGGAACATCTACTCCTTTAGCATTTTTCTTCAAGGTAGCCAGTGGACCATTTGTGACAATGTCCCATAACTCATAGTCCTTTCCTTTAATATGATCTCACATCCTGTTTTTCCTCCAAGAGTAGTACTGGCCATTAAAGAGTGGTGGCCTACCAGTGGATTGCCCTTCCTAGTTTCCAGATGGTGCACTCATGTTGATCTTCTCCTAAGGTGTAGGCCTCTTCAAGGAGAACCCGTTCTGATACCAATTGAAGTTTTATACTTCATTGCCACGCAAAAGGGGGGGGGGGAATGATTTGTATGACGTCTAATTTTCGTGTGCACATATTATAGAAGGGCATGGTTCTTCTATGTGTTCCTTATACCACTAGTGCGGAAATAATAACTGGAAAAAGTAAAGAACAAGTATTTTTACGTGGTAAACACACGACTCAAAATGGGAAAAAACCACGACCTACTACTCAATAGGGTTTTCCCTATCACTCCACTATATCACTGAGCCAAAGCAACATCTACAAAACTCTTTGTAAACCTAAGGATTACCTCTAATCCCGTTGTGGCAACCAACCTCTAACTGTTGCGACAACTTCATGTTACCTTTAACTTGAATACGTGGAGTACCTAATACAATCGCTTCTAGATAAAGATAAAAGGAACAATTTGAAAACACCTACTACAATAGAACTAGTATAAAAGACAGATAGTTGGAAGTGCTTCTTCTATCTGGTTCATGTAGCTTCATGTTTTCATGCTTGAATCACACAACAATTGCTTTCAAAAAGCTTTGCTATTTTGCTCTCAACTCATGTTGTCACGACCCAATTTACCCTTCGAAAGGTAACGTGAAGGCAACTAGTCTCTACGACTAGGTAAGCCTAAATTTGCATAAAAATATAATTTTAAATGATAAAGTAAAGACGGGAAAGGAAATAAAACAAGAAGACATAACATAGTCGCTCGACATGTACAAGTATAAATACCAAAATCCGGAATGTCACATTTAGTCACAAGCTTCTATACTATAGTAGCTCTATACAATGGGAAAGGGAAAATATATAGAAAATCTATAAATAGTCTAGAGCGGAAGGTGACTCGGAGGATTCTGCGGACGCGACAGAATTACCTTACGATCTCCTCAAGCAGCTATGACGACCGCTAGCCACGGGACTGCGAGCTGGAACCTGGATCTGCACACGAAAAATTTGTGCAGGAAAGGGCATGAATACACCACGTTCGATACCCAGTAAGTGCCTAGCCTAACCCCAGTCAAGTAGTGACGAGGTCAAGTTAAGGCTCTACTGAATTTAGAAATAAACAGTTTAAATAGTGCGGAAAAGAAATAAGTTCTAAAGTAAACTGTTCAAATGAATAATCTGAATTAAACAGCAAAATGGAGCTCTCGGCTCAGCACAATGTGTCTCACAGTGGAAACTCCGGGGATACCATTCCGTAGTTCCAAACATAGTCATATAGTACAGGGGGGGGGGGATCTCCCAGATTACGTCCGTAGTCCCCAATTTAAATATGCAGTGTTGGGGGATCTCCCAGAATACGTCCGTAGTCCCCAATTTAAATATGCAATGCTAGGGATCTCCAGAATATGTCTGTAGTCCCTAATTTAAAGATGCAGTATGAAGTGAATGCCAAATAAACACCAATTCTAACAATACATCAAGATACAGGTAGGAAAAGCAGGGAAAACTAGCTAAACTTGGCGCACAAAGTGTCAATTAAGCAATTCAATATGAAAACAATAGGCATGCTTTCCTAATCTAAGATGAACATTTAAACATGTAGCAATGATGAAATTGAAGTACATGGCACTGTATAATTTTTGAAGAAAAATGGGATTTTTACAGAAATGGCATGTGTACGTACTCGTCACCACACAACAAATATATTAAAACAACCTAAGGAATGAGTCCACAACAAGGAGTTAGGCAAGCCACTTACCTCGACTACTCTACTCAACTCGAAACAACGTTCTTGCAACGAGTACCCGACTCTGAATGACCCAAAACTATTCAATTCAATTGCATAATGTAAATATCACTTTAAGAAATCAATCTAGCTAATTAGTTCAAAGCTAATACGCGCAATTAGGAAAATTGCCCAAAAAGTCCCCCGGTACCACGTCTTGGAATCAGGTAAAACTTCCAAATTCCTGACACGCATTCACTCACGAGTCAAACCATACAAGAATCACTCGAATCGGATACCGAAATCTCGATCAAAACTCAAAAACTTGGCCTAAGAACTTTATCAAAATTTTCCCCAATTTTCCACCATAAATTCAAAATTAAAGGATGGATTTAAGTGTAGATTCATGGAAATTAGTCTAAACCGAGTAGGAATTACTTACCCAAATCGCCCAGGCGAAAAGCTCTCTAAAAATTGCCAATCCCCGAGCTCCCAAGTTCAAAAATATGAAATATGGCCAAAAACCTCGATTTTGGGATCTTAAAATCTGCCCAGAACATTTCTTCACTACGATTGGGGACAACCAGTCACGATAGCATAGAACAAACTCACACGCGCATCAATTAACCCTACGCGATCACGGCTGGCTTCACGTGGCCGCGTAGAGGAACACTTATAAATCTCGGCCACCTGATTTCTTCTACGCGAGCGCGACATAACTCATGCGAACGCAGTGGCTAAGATGCCTACTCTACGCTATCACGTTCCATTTCATGCGATCGCGATTCACAAATCCTGCCTGGCCACAAATTGCTCTACGCAATCGTGGCTTCCTCACGCGATTGCGATGAAGAAAAGTCAGCAGCACTTACACCAGAAAACCAGCAATCACATAAGGCTATAAATGACCCGTTGAGCATCCGAAACACACCCGAGCCAACCCGGGACCTCAACCAAACCTACCACGCAATCCTAATACCTCATTCAAACTTAGTCGAGCCTTAAAACCACGTCCCATAACATCAAAATCAAGAATTATGCATGTATTCAAGCCTAAATACTTAGAATCCAAAATCTACAACCGATGCCGAAACACGTCCAAACTAGTCCGAATGACCTCATATTTTACACACATGTCATAAATGACACGACGGACCTGTTTTCACTCTCGAAATCCCATTCCGAGCCCGATATCAAAATTTCACGTATCGATCGGAAATGTCGATTCTAACTTTCGCTAATTCAAGCCTAAAACTACCATAGACCTTGAAAACACATTTCGAATACGCTCCTAACCCCGAAATCACCCAACAGAGCTAACGGAGTCGACGGAATTCCATTCCAGACCCGTTTTCACACAGTTCAAACTACGGTAAGATTTTTAAAGATTAAACTCATATATAGGGACTATGTGTCCAAAAACTCTCCAAAATTAACAACAATTCATTGAGACAAGTCCCATAAGCAGATATAAACATGGGGAAAGTAGTTATTAGGGGATCGGGGCGCTAACTTTCAAAACGACCGACCGGGTTGTTACATTCTCCCCCTCTTAAGAAAATCGTTCATCCTCGAACTAGTATGGAGATATATGAGGGTACTGACTGCGCATATCCTGCTCGGTCTCCCAAGTCGCCTCCTCGACCAGGTGACCCCTCCACTGAACCTTAACTGATGCAATATTCTTTGACCTGAACTGTCTGACCTATCTATCCAATATAGCTATTGGCTCCTCAACATATGATAGATCCTTGTCCAACTGGACTGAACTCAAATCCAAAACATGGGTCGGGTCACTGTGATACTTCCGGAGCATAGAGACGTGGAATACTGGATGAACTCTTGCTAGGTTGGGAGGCAAGGCTAGCTCATAAGCAACTTCCCCAACACACCGCAACATCTCAAAAGCGCCAATAAATCTCTGACTCAACTTACCTTTACTCCCGAACCTCATGACACCCTTCATAGGAAATACCCGAAGGAAAACCCGATTACCAGCCATAAATGACAAATCACGAACCTTCCGGTCCGCATAACTCTTCTGCCTGGAGTGAGCTGTGCGAAGTCTCTCCTGAATCACCTTCACCTTGTCCAGGGCATCCTGGACCAAATCCATACCCAATAATCGAGTCTCGCCCGACTTAAACCATCCCACTGTAGACCGACACAGTCTACCATATAAAGCCTCATACGGCGCCATCTGAATGCTGGACAGGTAGCTGTTATTATAAACAAACTCTGAAAGTGGTAAGTAGCGGTCCCATGACCCTCCAAAATCCATCACACATGCACGGAGCATATCCTCAAGAATCTGAATCGTGCGCTCGGACTGTCCGTACTCAACTCTACACTGGTTCCTAGCTCTTTCTGAACGACTCTCTAGAACCGTGAACTGAACAATGTACCTCTATCTGAAATGATAGTTACTGTAATACCGTATAGGCGAACAATCTCCCTGATATAACTCAGGCAACCTCTCGGAGGAATATGTGGTCAACACTAGAATGAAATGGGCTGATTTTGTCAGCCGATCCACGATCACCCAAATAGCATTGAACTTTCTCGTAGTTCGAGGAAGTCCAACCACAAAGTCCATGGTGATCCGCTCCCACTTTCACTCTGGAAGCTCAATCTACTGAAGTAACCGTCTTGGTCTCTGAGTCTCATATTTGACTTGCTGACAGTTGAGACACTTGGCCAAAAACTCCATGATATCCTTTTTCATCCTTCTCCACCAGTAGTGTTGTCTCAGGTCCTGGTACATCTTCGCGGTACCCGGATGAATGGAATACCGCGAGATATGGGCCTTCTCAAGAATCAACTCCTGAAGCCCATCCACATTGGGCACACAGATCTGACCCTGCATCCTCATCACAGCATCATCTGCTACAGTCACATCCCTGGAATCACCTCGCCGGACCCTGTCCTGAAGAACCAGAAGGTGGGGATCATCATACTGGCGCTCTCGAGTGCGGTCATAAAGAGAAGACCGAGCAACCACACAAGATAAAACCCGACAAGGCTCTGAAATATTCAACCTCGCAAACTGACTGGCTAAGGACTGAACATCCAAGGCTAAGGGCCTCTCAACTGCCGGAAGATATGCCAAACTCCCCAGACTCTACGCCTGGCGACTCAAGGCGTCGGCCACCACATTGGCCTTCCCCGGGTGGTATAATATAGTGATGTCATAGTCCTTTAATAACTCCTACCACCTACGCTGATGCAAATTGAGGTCCTTCTACTTGAACAAGTGATGCAAACTCCGGTGATCCGTGAAAATCTCATAGGGAACACCGTATAAATAATAACGCCATATCTTCAGGGCGTGAACAATCGTTACCAACTCGAGGTCATAAACTGGATAGTTCTTCTGATGCACCTTCAACTGCTTGGATACGTTGGTAATCACCCTACCATCCTGCATCAATACCGCTCCAAGGACAATCCTCGAAGCATCACAATAGACTATATAAGACCCTAAACCCGTAGGCAAAACCAACACTGGAGCTGTAGTCAGGGCTGTCTTGAGCTTTTGAAAGCCCTACTCACACTCCTCAGTCCACCTAAACGGAGCACCCTTCTGGGCAGTCTGGTCATAGGTACTGCATTGGATGAAAATCCCTCCACAAAACGGCGATAGTACCCTGCCAAACCAAGGAAACTGCGGATCTCAATAGCTGATAACGGTCCAGGCCAACTCTGCACCGCCTCCACCTTCTTCGAGTCTACCTTGATCCCATCACAAGACACCACATGGCCTAATAATTCCACAAAATCAAGCCAAAATTCACACTTAGAAAATTTTGCATACAATTTCTTCTCCCTCAAAGTCTGAAGCACGGTCCTCAAATGCTGCTCATGATCCTCCTGGGACCGAGAATATACTAAGATGTCGTCAATGAACACAATGACGAAGGAATCAAGATAAGGTCGGAAGACATTGTGCATCAAATGCATAAAGGCTGCTGGGGCATTGGTCAGCCCAAACGACATGAAAAGAAACTCATAGTGACAATATCTGGTCCTGAAGGCAGTCTTTGGGATATCCGGCGCCCGAATCTTCAACTGATGATAGTCAGAACGCAAGTTAATCTTGGAAAATACCCTGGCACCCTGTAACTCGTCGAATAAATCATCAATGCGAGGCAATGGATACTTGTTCTTCACTGTAACCTTGTTCAGCTACCGAAATCAATACACATACGCATAGAACCATCTTTTTTCTTCACAAATAATACCGGAGCACCCCAAGGAGATACACTAGGTCTGATGAAACCCTTATCAAGAAACTCCTACAACTGCTCCTTCAACTCAGGAGGATCCATGTGATAGGGAGGAATGGAAATGGGCTGAGTGCCCGGAAACAAATCAATGTCTAAATCAATATCTCTGTCGGGCGGCATACCCAGAAGATCAGCTTAAAACACATCGGGAAAATCCCTCACAACTGGAACTGACTCAACTGTAGGGGTATCAACACTAACATCTCTCACATAGGCCAAGTACGTATCACAACCCTTCTTAACCATCCGCTGAGCCTTAAGGAAAGAAATGACTCTACAAGGAGTATACTCTAAGGCACCTCTCCACTTTAATCTCGGTAAACCTGGCATAGCCAATATCACGGTTTTGGCATGACAATCAAGGATAGCATAATGAGGCGACAATCAATCCATCCCTGAGATAACATCGAAATCTACCATACTGAGTAATAATAAATCAGCTCTAGTCTCAAAACCACTGATAACAATCAAATACGACCGATATACGCGGTCCACAACAAGAGAATCTCCCACGGGAGTAGAAACATAAATATGGGAGCTCAAAGAATCACGAGCTATCCTTATATGTGAAGCAAAATAAGAAGACACATATGAATACGTAGAGCCTGGGTCAAATAACACAGGTGCATCCAATGACATACATGTACAATACCTGTGATGACTGAATTTGAAGTGACGGCCTCTGAACGGGCTGGAAGGGAATAGTACCTGGCCTGGCCTCCCCCTTTAGGGCGACCTCGGCCTCCCCAACATCCACTCGAGCTTTCTGAGAAGGTGGGGTAGCATCTGGGGATAGACGAATAGCTGGAGGACCCGGTGGAGCACGTAGGGCCTGATAAGAATGAGATGATGCATCCCTCCTAGCTCTGGGGAAATCTCTGAACATGTGGCGAGAGTCCCCACACTCAAAACAATCCCTCGGAGGATGTGGCGGCTGATGCCGACTCTGAACTGGCCTACTGGACTTGCCGGTGATAGCACCTCGAGCAGAAGGCACACTAGATACCAGTGGTGCATAATAGGGCTCCTAAGGTCTAGGAGGAGCTAGATTACCACTAGCTTTGGAAGATCCGAATGAACTGGGCGACTCACAAAACCCTACGATAACGTGTTGTTGGTGCACGAACTCCTGAGTACTGGACAGAGTCTCAAGACCTCTTGGCCTCCCTCTCCTTTCTGTCACGGGCCAACATACTCTCAATCCTCCGGGAAATACTCACTGCCTGCTAGTAAGTGATATCTGTCTCGAACTCTCTGACCATACTGGTCCGAATACCGGGGTGGAGTTACTCAATGAAGCGTCAAACTCTCTCTCTGATTGTGCTAACCAAGGCTGGTGCATGACGAGCCAAGTCACTGAAACAGACTGCATACTCCGACACAGTCATAGTACCTTGGCGTAACTACGCAAACTTTGCTCGCAAAGCATCCCTGAGGCTCTGAAGGACAAAATCAAGCAAAAACATCTCTGAGAACTGAGCCCAAGTGAGTGAAGTTGCCTCATCCGAACTACTCATCTCATAGGCACGCCACCACTGATAAGTCGCTCCCCTCAGCTGGAAAGTGGTGAAGGAAACCCCACTCGTCTTCACAATACCCATAGTGCGGAGAATGCGATGACACTCCTCAAGAAATCCCAGAGCGTCATCTGAAGCTAGTCCGCTGAAAATAGGTTGGTGGTACTTCTTGAACCTCTCAAGTCTGAGTTGCTCTGCTTCAGAAGAAGCTACCCTAGAATCATGCTGAGCTAGAGCAGCTAGGGGCATAGGCGTCACGACCCGAAATCCCACCTTCGGGCCATGACTGCGTCTAACGTTGAACCCGCTAGACAAGCCAACATATTAATTGTATTAACTTATTAACACTAAAATAAGCAGGAATAGCTAGGACAATTATATTTAAAATATGAAAGTTATGTAAATTCATATCTAAATGATAAATCTCGAAACATATCCCATTAAACATAACCCAGAAACTGGAGTCACTAACTCATGAATGGTCTATGAGATAGCTCAATACAAAGGTCTGAGAAATAAATACATAAACTGTCTTTGAACTATAAAGAAAACAAGACAGAACTGAAGGATAAGGATAGAGGTGACGCCAACCCTGAAGTCTCCACTGTGGACTGAAGGACACTCCCTCTGTCAATGTCCACTGGGTCCGGCTGCGTAATCTGCACAACATAAAGAAGTGCAGGTGTAGCATCAGTACAATCGACCCCATGTACTGAGTAAGTGCCGAGCCTAACCTCGGTCGAAGTAGTGACGAGGCTATACCTGACAACAATCATTTACCTGTACGACACTACAATATATAACATGGAAAAAAGCAGGAATAAACAAATAAGCATGGTGATACGGGTGCAATTAATGGGGGTAACAAGTGAGAGATAAAAATGAATAACTAAACAAATAGCAAAATACAAGGAAACAAATCAACAAGAATGATAACTTAATAAGTATGAATGAAAACAATGTAAATAATGGCACGTCATCACCCTTCGTGCTTTTACTCTCTTCCTCACTATGCAATGTATAATGTAAAACAATGTAAATCATGGCACGACATCACCCTTCGTGCTTTTACTCTCTTCCTCACTATGCAATGTATAATGTAAAACAATGTAAATCATGGCACGACATCACCCTTCGTGCTTTTACTCTCTTCCTCACTTCGCAATGTATAATGTAAAGCAATGTAAGTCAAGGCACGACATCACCCTTCGTGCTTTTACTCTCTTCCTCACTATGCAATGTATAATGTAAAGCAATGTAAATCATGGCACGACATCACCCTTCGTGCTTTTACTCTTTTCCTCATTATGCAATGAATGAGATGAATACACGGCATCACCCTTCGTGCTTTACTCTCTTCCTCACCAAATCAACAACAAATAACTACTTGGAAAGGAATGCAACATGGTGAAAGTACAAATCATAACCACCCAACAAGGGGAAATATCAGTCAATATAACAACATTGCCCGGCAAGGGTCTCAGCTATAACCAATCTCTTCGAGTATATCACTTAACGAAATGGGTCCTCAACCGAACCATCATATCACAAGTTCTTCGACAAGAACTTTTAACAAATAATCAACTTCCCAAAAGAAACTACTTCATAACACAACAAATATGGGAGTAATAACAAGTAATTCATCATAATAGACTCACGTGCATGCTTGACAACAATGCATAGGTACTCTTCACCTCACCTATGCATTGAACAGGATAATACAAGTATCACATAGGACTCAATACCTATTCCCTCACCAACGTTAGGCCAGACACTTACCTCGGCTCCAAGAATGCAATTCACGCCTTAAACATCGTTTTCCCTCTCGAATCCAACTCTGAAACGATAGTATCTAGACATAATCGACTCAATAATATCAATAATGACTCAATAACTCAATTCCAAAGCCTAATTATACATTTCCCATTATTCTTCCAAAAATACCAAAATTCGACCCTGGGCCTGCTTGGTCCAAAAACGAGGTTCGGACCAAAATCCGATCACCTATTCCCCCACGAGCCCGAATATACAATTTGTTTTGAAATACGACTCCCAAAACGAGGTTGAATTCCCAAAAAACCCCATAAACCCTAACTCTACCCAAAACCCCTAATTTCTACCTTGATTTCATGATTTTAGCCCTAGATTCTAGTGATTGATCAAGGAAAATGGAAGAAATTAGTGTTAGGATCACTTACCTAAGTGGATATGGAAGAAAACTCTCTTGAGAATCACCTATGGGGTCTTGGAGAGGAAGAAGATGGTGAAAAAGTGACAATCCCGTAATAGTATTCTGTTTTGGAGCTTTTAAAATAACTAGGCAAAAACATGCATCGCGATCGCGGGATTAGGTATGCGATCGCGGAGAGTCTGGTCCCTACACTCTGCGATCGCGGCTGAAAGAATGCGATCGCGAAGAAGAACCTGGGATCCCCCCTCACTGTGATCGCGAACAAGTGATTGCGATCACATAGTTCAAGGACTCCACCCTATGCGATCGCGAGGAGTACCTAGCCAACCCCCCGCCCAGACCTCCTGTACCTCTATGCGATCGCGAACAGTGCTGTGCGATCGCATAGAGGAACTGACCTCCCCATACACCTAGCTCTATGCCATCGCAGAGGAACCTACGCGATCACACAGAGCAAATCGTAAAACACCAGCAACAACTCAAAAAAACCAGATTTTTCCTAAGTTTTTACACATCGAGGCCTACCCGAAATTCACCCGAGCCCTCGGGGCTCGAAACCAAATATACACACACCCTCGTAAACATCCTACGGACTTATTCAAGTAATAAAACCACCAAAATAACATCAAAAACGAAGAATTAAACTCCAAAATCTATATAATTTCCTCAAAACATCATAAAGCTCAAATATTCCATTTTCGATTCGAAACACGTCAAATTAAGTCCGTTTTACACCAATTTTTACAGATAATTCATATAAGACATATTGAACCTGTTCCGGGCTCCAAAACCATAATACAGGCCCAGTAACACAGATTTTACATCAAAGTTCATTTTCAAAAGTCTCTATTATTTTCAAAAAACAATTTTCTTTAAAAATTCATTTCTCGGACTTGGGACCTCGGAATTCGATTCCGGGCATACGCCCAAGTCCCATATTTTCCTACGGATCCTCTGGGACCGTCACATCACGGGTCCGGGTCCGTTTACCAAAAATGTTAACCAAAGTCAACTTTATCCAAATTAATTATATAATTTCAACTTATTATCAAATTTCCACATAAAGGCTTCCCGGCTACGCGCCCGGGCTGTACACGCATATTGAGATGAGATTAACGGAGGCTTTTGGGGCCTCGGAACACAGTGTTGGCTAAATTCACACAGGATGACCCTTTTGGGTCATCGCAATCTCCACCTCTAAAACAAACGTTCGTCCTCGAACGAACATAGAAAGGTACCTGAATCGGGGAAAAGGTGGGGATATCGGCTCCGCATATCGGACTCGGACTCCCAGGTAGCTGCCTCAACAGGATGACCTCTCCACCGAACACGAACCGAAGGATAACTCTTCGATCTCAACTAACGAACCTGCCTAGCTAATATGGCTACCGGCTCCTCCTCGTAAGTCAAATCCTTGTCCAACTGGACACCACTGAAGTCAAGAACATGAGATGGATTTGCAATATACCTCCAGAGCATAGATACATGAAACACCGGGTGCACGGCTGAAAAATTCGGTTGCAAGGCAAGTCTGTAGGCCACCTCTCCTAGCTTATCCAAAATCTCAAATGGACCAATGTACCTAGGGCTCAACTTGCCCTTCTTCCCGAACCTCATCACGCCTTTCATAGGCGACACTCGAAGAAATACCCGGTCTCCTATCATGAATGCCAAATCTCGAACTCTGCGATCCGCATAATGCGTTTGCCTGGAATGAAGTGTGTTGACTTGGTCAGCCTATCCACAACAACCCACACTGCATCAAACATCCTCTGAGTCCATGGGAGTCCAACTACAAAATCCATGGTGATACGCTCCCACTTCCACTCGGGAAGCTGAATCTGCTACATCAAACCACCGGTCTCTGGTGCTCGTACTTAACCTGCTGACAGTTCAAGCACCGAGCTACATAAGCTACAATATCCTTCTTCATTCTCCGCCACCAATAATGCTGCTGCAAGTCCTGGTACATCTTTGCGGCGCCCATATGAATGGAATACCAGGAACTATGGGCCTCCTGTAGTATCAACTCACGAATACCACCAACATCAGGTACACAAATACGACCTTGCATCCGCAGAACTCCCTCATCATCAACCGTAACCTGCTTGGCACCTCCGTGTTGGACTGTATCTCAAAGAACACATAAATGATGTTCATAATACTGCCTGGCCCGAATACGATCATACAATGAAGAACGAGCTACGATATGGGCCAAAACACCGCCAGTCTCAGAAACCTCCAATCTCACAAATCGGTTGGCTAAAGCCTGAACATCCAAAGAAAGAGGTCGCTCTCCGACTGATAGATAGGCAAGACTACCCATACTCGATGACTTCCGGCTCAAGGCATCAGCCACCACATTGGCCTTTCCCGGATGATAAAGAATGGTAATATCATAATCCTTCAGCAGCTCCAACCATCTCCTCTGCCTCATATTCAACTCTTTTTGCTTGAACAGGTACTGTAGACTCCTGTGATCCGTGAACACCTCACATTGCACACCATACAAATAATGCCTCAAGATCTTCAACGCATGAACAATAGCTGCTAACTCCTAATCATGGACTGGATAGTTCTTCTCATGAACCTTCAACTGACGAGAAGCATAGGCTATGGCCTTGCCATCCTGCATCAATACTGCACCAAGCCCAACCCGTGAAGCATCACAATACACGGTATACGGTCCTGAACCTGTGGGCAAAACTAACACCGGTGCCGTGGTCAAGGCCGTCTGATGGGCTGAGCCAAACCCTCAATAAATCTCCTCACTCTCTCACGATCAGTGGGAAGTATCATAAGTGGATGCTTGGCTAGAGTGATAAACCTGGTCTCGTACTGAGTGACAGTCATAAAACCCTGCTAGAGGCGCTCAAATTGTCTCCGAATACCCTCCTTCTAAGTAACGGGAAGAAATTTCTCCAAGAATAGCTCGGAGAACTGAGTCCAAGTCAAAGGTGCATACCTAGCTGGTTTGGTCAAGCAATAGTCTCTCCATCAAGTCTTGGCGGCATACGAAAGACGAAATGTAGAAGGGTCAACTCCATTGGACTCCAATATGCCCATGTTCCGAAGAACCTCATGACAACTATCCAAATAATCCTGCGGATCCTCTGATGATGCACCGGTAAAAGTAGCAGTGAAAAACTTGGTAAACCTATCCAATCTCCATAGAGCATCTGGTAACATGGCTGCTCCCTCAACTGCCGGTGCTGCAATACCCGACTGAGCTATTCCGGCTGGCTGAGATGCCGGAGTCTGGAACTGAGGAGTCAGCTGCTCTGGTGTACGAGTAGCAGGAGTCTGGGTCCCTCTCCTAGCTGGAGAGACGGTTGGTGCAGTAGGAAGAAGACCGGCCTGAGCCACACTCTCTATGAGTCCCACTAAGCGGACTAGAGCATCCAGAAGCACTGGGGTGGTAATGAATCCCTCTGGGACCTGAGCTGGTCCAACTGAGACTGTCTGAGTGGGAATCTCCTCGGTGAACTCAACCTGAGGATCCTCTTCTAGGGCTGCTGCTCTGGGCTGAGCCCTGCCCCGGCCTCAGCCTCTAGCACGGCCTCGGCCTCGACCTCGGCCCCTTGTAGGAACTGCAACCGGAGTATCGGGCTGCCGATCAGAACCTAGGGAAGCACGCGTCCTCTCTATCTGCGAGAGAATAGAATAGAAACTCAATTAGCATTTAGAATTCTTATCGCACGACATAGATGAAGAAATGTGGAGTTATTCCTAACTTTGCAACCTCTGGGGGATAAATACAGATGTCTCCGTACCGATCCCTCAGACTCTACCAAGTTTGTCCGTGAGTTGTGAGGCCTAAGCAACCTAATGCTCTGATACCAACTTGTCACGACCCGAAATCCCACCTTCGGGCCATGACTGCGTCTAACGTTGAACCCGCTAGACAAGCCAACGTATTAATCATATTAACTTATTAACACTAAAATAAGAAGGAATAGCTAGGACAATTATATTTTAAATGCGAAAGTTATGTAAATTCAGATCTAAATGATAAATCTCAAAACCTATCCCGTTAAACATAATCCAGAAACTGGAGTCACTAACTCACGAACGGTCTATGAGATTGCTAAATACAAAGGTCTGAGAAATAAATAAATAAATTGTCTTTGAACTATAAAGAAAACAAGACAGAACTCAAGGATAAGGATAGAGGTGACGCCAAGGCCCATGGACGTCTGCGGGTCTACCTTGAAGTCTCCAGTGTGGACTGAATGACACTCCCTCTGTCAATGTCCACTGGGTCCGGCTGCGTAATCTGCACAACATAAAGAAGTGCAGGTGTAGCATCAGTACAACCGACCCTATGTACTGAGTAAGTGCAGAGCCTAACCTCGGTCGAAGTAGTGAGGAGGCTAGACTTGACAACAATCATTTACCTGTACGACTCTACAATATATAACATGGAAAAGAGCAGGAATAAACAGATAAGCATGGTGATACGGGGGCAATTAATGGGGGTAACAAGTGAGAGATAAAAATGAATAACTGAACAAATAGCAGAATACAAGGAAACAAATCAACAAGAATGATAACTTAATAAGTATGAATGAAAGCAAGGTAAATAATGGAACGACATCACCCTTCGTGCTTTTACTCTCTTCCTCACTATGCAATGTATAATGTAAAACAATGTAAATCATGGCACGACATCACCCTTCGTGCTTTTACTCTCTTCCTCACTTTGCAATGTATAATGTAAAGCAATGTAAGTCATGGCACGGCATCACCCTTCGTGCTTTTACTCTCTTCCTCACTATGCAATGTATAATGTAAAGCAATGTAAATCATGGCACGGCATCACCCTTCGTGGTTTTACTCTCTTCCTCACTAAGAAATGAATGAGATGAATACACGGCATCACCCTTCGTGATTTACTCTCTTCCTCACCAAATCAACAACAAATAACAACTTGGTAAGGCATGCAACATAGTGAAAGTAGAAATCATAACCACCCAGCAAGGGGAAATATCAGTCAATATAACAACATTGCCTGGCAAGGGTCTCAGTTATAACCAATCTCTTCGAGTATATCACTTAACGAATTGGGTCCTCAACTGATCCATCAGATCACAAGTTCTTCAAAAAGAATTTTTAACAAATAATCAACTTCCCAAAAGAAACTACTTCATAACACAATGAATATGGGAGTAATAACAAGTAATTCATCAAAATAGACTCACGGGCATGCTTGACAACAATGCATCGGTACTCGTCACCTCACCTATGTATCGAATATGATAATACAAGTAGCAAATAGGACTCAATACCTATTCCCTCACCAAAGTTAGGCCAGACACTTACCTCGACTCCAAGAATGCAATTTACGCCTCAAACACCGTTTTCCCTCTCGAATCCAACTCTGAAACGATAGTATCTACACATAATCGACTCAATAATATCAATAATGACTCAATAACTCAATTCCAAAGCCTAATTATACATTTTCCATCATTCCCCCAAAAATACCAAAATTCGACCCAGGCCCGCTTGGTCCAAACACGAGGTTCGGACCAAAATCCGATCACCCATTCCCCCACGAGACCGAATATATAATTTGTTTTGAAATCCGACTCCAAAACAATGTTGAATTCCAAAAAAAAACCATAAACCCTAACTCTAACCTAAACCCCTAATTTCTACCTTGATTTCATGATTTTAGCCCTTGATTCTAGTGATTGATGAAGGAAAATGGAAGAAATTAGTGTTAGGATCACTTACCTAAGTTGCTATGGAAGAAAACTCGCTTGAGAATCGCGTATGGGGTCTTGGAGAGGAAGAAGATGGTGAAAAAGTGATAATCCATAATAGTATTCTGTTTTGAAGCTTTAAAAATAACTGGGCGAAAACGTGCATCGCGATCGCGGGAATGGGTATGCGACCGCGGAGAGTCTGCTCCTTACACTCTGCGATCGCGGCTGAAAGAAGGCGATCGCGAAGAAGAACCTGGGATCCTGTAAAGACCGGTAAAATTCCTTGTTTAAAATAATGCCCGAATGAGTCCCCGAGTTGTTATATCTGTAGAAATTCTTAAAACGGACCTTGAGTGTGTAAAAGTACCCCGAAATTTGAAAGAATAAAATTTTCCAGCAGTTGGGCGTTATGCGACGCACTATGCGATCGCATAACGGGTATGCGAACCGCATAATGGTCGCATACTTGGGCAGGCCACTGCCCAATTTGAAGGCAACTATGCGGTCCATTATGCGATCGCATTTTGGTTTTGCGGACCGCATAGTTGTCGCATTCTTGCCTTTGATTTTTGCGAGGGAGGTTATGCGACGCACTATGCGATCGGATAATGTGTATGCGGACCGCATAGTGGTCTCATACATGCACAGTGTGTTTTTATTTTTAGCCCACCTGGAGGGCCATTATACGGTCGTCTCTGTGGACCGCATGTCAGGAATGCGATCGCATTCCTGAACGCATTCCTGTGTCGGGCTCCTATTTTTTCTAATTTTAAAACCCAACCCCCAGTTCATTAAAACACCCCTCCCCTTCATTTTTAACCATTTTCTGACTAAGAATAGAGAGAGAAAAGAATAGAGTTCTTGAGAGAAAGGGGTTTCATAATCCTTTTGGTTTTCCTCAATCACTTAAGCCCGGGAATTTTCGAGTTATTGTCTTCTTCACTTAAAGAGGTAAGTCTCCACCCCATCTCCCTTAAATTTCCAGATTTTTGGTTAATAAGTAGAACTCCCCTAAAGGAGTTCTTGAAGATAAAAGTGAGGAACCTTGCATGCATGTTCATTTATTGTCATAATCTAGTAAAAGGGAGTGGGTTAGGGTAAATATGCACAAAGAAGGGGTTAGAAATTTAAGGGGGTCATATAGCATTCGATAAAATGCCTAAGCGAGTTCGAATTGTGTTCATGATTCCCAATTCTAAGATGAATGTGTTGCCTTATGAATTAGATTGACGTTGCTTGATGGTCCGGTGATTTATGATAGAAATTAAAAAGGGAGAAATTCGACACAAGGTATGGGTGGCTAACTTTAATCCTTGTAAAATCCCTCTTGTTGTGGTAAGCATACGGTATGTGCACTTAAATGGAAATATGTGAATTGATTGTCTAGTTGATTTCTACCCCACTGTGTTAGATGAGATTTTGAATTGTGACTTGGCATGCCCACTTTATTATGTGTAAAGATGGTAATTGTTTAAAGTTATTGATATGAAGCATTGTGAATAAGTTGAACGGTTATGGCAACACCTTGTGCATAAATTGCTGCATGATGAAAGTTTGGGGTGCTTTGAGCCCAAGTGAATGAAATAATAAATGTTGAAATCGTGATCCTCTAAAGGAAGGCCTGGTGATGAAATTGTTGGCATTGTTGCTATGAAATATGAATTGTCAGTCGGGGTCGAGCTGCGCGTCGCAACACGAAGTAATAAGGTGTGGGTTGTGGTGATAAGGGTGGCCGAGGTAATAAGGGTGGAAAAGTGATCGTTATCACTATTGATATGAAAGTTATGAAACTCGTGAATATGGTGGTGTTGGAAAGGGAAAAAAGGGAGATGTTGTAAAGTTGTTGATTTTTGATTGTCACTTTCCGTGTGTTTTGATTGTAGGTCCTATTGTTGCATTGTTTCTTATCTGTAATATTGGTTGATTGTACTTGGGATAAAGTTTGTTCATACATACCAGTACAATTCAAATGTACTGACGTCCCTTTCGCTTGGGGCGCTACATTCTTGTGATGATTGTAGGTGGTTCTATAGCAGGTACTCCAGCCCACTGACAGTAGTGCCTACTCTACGTCCCATCAGCTGCTCGGGTGAGCCCCTTTCCCCTCTCGGGGCCCTGTGTGGTTCATGCCACCTCTTCTTCCGGATTTTCATGTTGGTATTTGTGTAAGGTACAGCCAGAGCCTTGTTACCGGCAAGTATTATATAACTCTTTCGTACTCTTAGAGGCTCCGTAGACAGGAAATGTGGGTTATGTACATATGTATTTTGGGCAGTATAATTTGTGGACCACGTAAAGTAAAACTGTGTGTTATGTATATTTTGTAAGTATTGTACCACCTGTGGGTAATGACAGAAATCTATGATTTAATTCCAGGTAGTAAGAATGTGGTTAAATTAAAATTGAATAAGGTACATTGGGATCAAGGGGTAATACGTGGGATGGGAAAAGGAAACCCAGGTCCGCTTGACTGGGGCTACCCGGTCGAGCGTCGGTCGTGTTCCTCGGTTTTGGGGCGTGACAAACTTGGTATCACAGCCTAAGGTTTTTAAAAAAGTCCTAGGATGTCTCGGAGCCGTGTCTAGTAGAGCCCTTCTTATCGGTGTGTTGTCGACCACATCTATAGTTAGGGGGCTACATGGACATCTAGAAAATTACCCTTTATTTGTTATTCTATATCGTGCGGTGAACCGGAAAGTGAAAATATCCTTGCCTAATTCGTTCCTTATTCCAAACTTTTCAGTAATGGCACCAAAGAAGAGAGCTCGACTCGGCCTTGAGGCCAATGTCACCCCAAGTGTGGCTGTGAATCATGTACCAGATAGTGCAGGTGAGAGTGACTCCCCGACTTTGAATCTGCCTGACCCTTCAATTCCGGATCAAAGCATTCCTGTTCCTGCGGCGGCGGAGGGTGCTGCAATCCCTCCCGATGACGGTCCTGATCCCTCTACAGTTCCAACTTTCGGTCCTTGTACGTCCGATGGGGACCTCAGATGAGCTATTCGTATGTTGGCTCAGTTGGTGGCCGCTCAGGCCCAAAGATCTCATGTTACCCCTGCGTCCTCCAGCGGTTAGGGAGATTCCGCCGGCTCCAGAGTCAACCAGTTTCTGCGGTTGGCCCCTCCAGAGTTCTCAGGTACGGATCCAGAGGTCGATCCACAGGATTTTCTTGATGAGATGTACAAGATCCTTCGGGTGATGAAGGCTACAGGGACAGAGGGGGTTGAGTTAGCTTCGTACAGGCTGAGGGGAGCAGCATATTCCTGGTTTGAGATGTGGGAGGGTTCCCGTGGGGAGGAAAGTCCTCCAGCTAGATGGGATGAGTTCGTGGATGCGTTCATAGATCACTTTTTGCCCGCCGAGACTGTGGCAGCCCGTGCTACGGAGTTTGAGATCCTCAAGCAGGGCAGTATGAGTGTGTGGGAGTACCATATGGAGTTCGTGCGGTTGTTTAAATATGCTCCGCACTTGGTGTCGACTATGGATGCCAATGTTCGACATTTTGTTCAGGGCCTTAGTCCCTTGGCTGTGAATGAAGCTGCTACAGCTGCCTTGCACTCAGACATGAATTATGGGAAGATTGTGGGATTCGCCCAGGCTACAGAGGCTAGGAAATTGAAGATAAGGTCGGAAAGAGAGAGTAGCTGCAGGGCCCGGCCAGCGGGCCACTTGGGGAGTTCAGTTGGAGGAGGGAGACCAGTTCTTGGGAGAGGGTCATCGGAGCCATCCCAGTCCTATGCACAGTCTTCAGCTAGTGCACCGCCATCAGTGCACCGTTTCCAGCAGAGCAGTCGCCAGGGACCAGGGACAAACAACAGGAGACCCCATCAGTTAGGTCCCCCAGGAGAGAGGTCCCAGCAGCAGGGGGGCTCTGTGCCCTAAGTGCGGGAGGTTCCTTACCGAGCCTTGTTATCTAGATATCCCGGTATGCTACGGGTGTGGAGTGAGAGGTCATGTTCAACGGGATTTCCATGCGCCCACCCAGGGCAGGGGTAGGGGTTTTGCTCAGCCATCCGGTTCTTCAGTTGCCATATCTTCAGGGCGTCCTCCATCCCCAGCGGGGCGTGGTGCAGTTAGGGGTGGAGTTTGTGGTAGAGGTGGACCCATCCAATTCTATGCTTTGAGTGGTCTCCAGAACGCAGAGACTTCTCCAGATGTTGTCATAGGTATTCTGAATGTTCAAGCACTTGATTGCTATGCTCTTATTGATCCGGGGTCCTCCTTGTCTTATGTTACCCCGTTTATTGCTTCAAGTTTTGGGATAAAACCCGAACAGCTTCATGAGCCGTTCTCTGTATCGACTCCGATTGGTGATTCTATTACAACAACGCGAGTCTATAAGAATTATGTTGTCACGATATGTGGTCGCATTACCACGGCCGTTCTCATTGATCTTGGGATGGTAGATTTTGATATTATTATGGGAATGGACTAGCTTTATTCGTGCTTTGCTAAACTCGACTGCCGAACGAGAGTCATGAGACTCGAGTTTCCTAATGAGTCGGTTATTGAGTGGAAGGGGAATGGTGTGGTGCCGAAAGGTAGGTTTATCTCTTGCCTTAAGGCCTCAAAGATGATTAAGAAGGGGTATGTATATCATTTGGTCCGGGTCGCGGACACCACTCCAGAGGTGCCTGCTCCCGAGTCCGTGCCTGTTGTGAATGATTTTCTTGAAGTATTTCCGAACGAGCTTCCAGGGATTCCGCCAGATAGAGAGATCGATTTTGGGGTTGATGTACTACCAGATACGCAACCAATATCTATTCCACCATACAGAATGGCGCCAGCAGAGTTGAGGGAGTTAAATGAGCAGTTGAAGGATTTATTAGATAAGGGGTTCATTCGGCCGAGTGTGTCGCCGTGGGGTGATCCTGTTCTTTTTGTTAGAAAGAAGGATGGGTCGCTTCAGAAGTGTATTGACTATCGTCAGCTCAACAAAGTCACTATCAAAAACAAGTATCCATTGCCTCGAATAGATGATTTGTTTGATCAATTGCAAGGTGCGAGGTTCTTCTCCAAAATTGATTTACGGTCTGGGTATCATCAGTTGAAGATCAGAGAGCAGGATATTCCTAAGACCGCCTTCAGGACTCGTTATGGTCATTTTGAATTTTTGGTAATGTCCTCTAGGTTGACCAATGCTCCAACAGCTTTCATGGATCTTATGAATAGGGTTTTCAAGCCATTTCTAGACTCCTTCGTGATTGTTTTTATTGATGACATCCTTGTCTACTCGCGGAGTCGGGAGAATCATGTTAATCACCTCAGAGCAGTTTTGCAGACCCTTCATCATCACCAGTTGTATGCTAAATTTTCGAAATGTGAGTTTTTGCTAGAATTAGTCGCATTTTTGGGTCATGTTGTGTCCAGGTAAGGGATTCAGGTTGATCCCCAGAAGATCGCGACAGTGAAAGATTGGCCTAGACCAACGACCCTGGAAGATATTCGTAGTTTCTTGGGTCTAGCTGGGTATTATCGAAGGTTTGTGGAGGGATTCTCTACCTCGCCTCCCCATCGACTAAATTGACGCAGAAAGCCGTGAAGTTCCAGTGGTCCGACGCTTGTGAGAAAAGTTTTCAGGAATTGAAGTCGAGATTGACTTCGGCACCGGTATTGACCTTTTCAGAATGTATAGAGGGATTTTTGGTTTATTGCGATGCTTCAAGGGTTGGTTTGGGGTGTGTGTTGATGAAACATGGAAAGGTTATATCGTATGCTTCAAGGCAACTCACGAATCACGAGAAGAATTATCCGACGCATGATTTGGAGCTCGCAGCTGTGGTGTTTGCATTAAAACTTTGGCGGCATTATCTTTATGGAGTTCACGTGGATGTGTTCTCAGACCACAAGAGCCTTATGTATTTATTCAAGAAGAAGAAACTGAATCTAAGGCCGCGGAGGTGGTTAGAACTGCTTAAGGATTATGATATGAGCATCTTGTACCATCCAAGAAAGGCGAATGTGGTGGCCGACGCTCTCAGTCGGAAGTCTATGGGTAGTTTGGCTCATTTGGAAGCGAATCAGAGGCCCTTGGCTTGGGAGGTTTATCAATTGGCCAATTTGGGGGTTTGTCTTTCGACCTCAGGCAAAGGGGAGGGTATGGCGCATAATGGGGCAGAATCGTCACTTGTAGCGGAAGTTAAAGAAAAGCAGTTCATTGATCCAGCATTGGCACAGTTGAAGGAGGCAGTTCTGAATAACAAGATTTCGGCATTTTCACTCGGCAGCAATGATGGAGTGTTGTGATGTCAAGGTAGGCTATGTGTCCTAGATGTAGATAATCTTTGGGAGAGGGTAATGGCGGAGGCTCATAGCTCTAGGCATTATGTGCATCCAGGTTCTACGAAGATGTATCACTATCTCCGAGAGATTTATTGGTTGAGCGGTATGAAGAGGGGTGTGGCGGACTTTGTGTCTAGATGTCCGAATTGCCAGCAAGTGAAGGCCGAGCATCAGCGGCCCAGTGGATTAACTCAACTTATGGAAATACCGACGTGGAAATGGGAGATGATCAATATGGATTTCGTGGTGGGGTTACCTTGCACTCAGCGCAGGTTCGACTCAATTTGGGTGATAGTGGATCGACTCACTCAATCAGCCCACTTTTTGCAAGTCAAGTCCACCGATATTGCAGAACGTTATGCTCAGTTGTATATCAAGGCGATAGTCAGACTTCATGGCACTCCATTTTCTATTATCTCAGATCGAGGGGCCCAGTTCACAGCTAATTTTTGGAGGACATTTCAGCAAGGTTTGGGTACTCAGGTGAATCTCAACACGACTTTCCATCCTCAGACTGATGGTCAGGCGGAGCGGACTATTCAAACGCTTGAAGATATGTTGCGGGCTTGTGCTTTAGATTTCAAAGGTAGTTGGGATGACCATTTTCCGCTTATCGAATTTGCTTACAATAACAGCTTTCATGCTAGTATTCAGATGGCCCCATTTGAGGAATTGTATGGAAGAAGGTGTAGATCTACGATTGGATGGTTCGAAACCGGTGAGGCAAAATTGTTAGGGCCAGATCTTGTGCACCAGGCTATGGAAAAAGTTAGAGTCATTCAGGAGAGGATGAAAACCGCTCAGAGTCGTTAGAAATCCTATGCGGACGTTCATCGAAGAGAATTGGAGTTCCAGGTAGATGATTGGGTGTTCTTGAAGGTGTCTCCCATGAAGGGAGTGATGCGGTTTAGGAAGAAAGTGAAGTTGAGCCCTAGGTACGTCGGGCCATATCGGATCGCTCAAAGGATAGGACGGGTGGCTTATAGGCTGGAATTGCCCCATGAAATGTCATTAGTCCACCTAATGTTCCATGTGTCTATGTTGAAGAAAGTGGTTGGAGATCCATCCGCCATCGTGCCAGTTGGGACTATTGAGGTTAATGAAGAGCTATCATACGAAGAGGCTCCGGTTGCTATTCTTGATAGGCAAGTCCGTAAATTGAGAAACAAAGAGATTGCTTCTGTTAAAGTGTTGTGGCGAAGTCAACAAGTCGAGGAAGCCACGTGGGAAATAGAGAAAGAAATGAAAGAAAAATATCCCCTTCTGTTTGAGCAAGTGTAGTAGAGATCGTGCGACTTATGGTCCCAAGGCAATTTGATGTTGTACTCAGATTCGTGCAAAGGCACCCCATTTTTTCCTAATTGCCTTATTGTGGTAACTTTCCAATGCGTGCTAGAACTGTATACAATGTTATTAAATGGGTGGTGTGCAACCTTTAAAGCAAATAAAAGTTTTGTGAAACAAATGTGCTAAGTAAGTGATTAATGGTAGTGTAGATTGGTAATGGTTAAATAAATTGCCTATGATCTATTGAGGTGATTGAACTGTATGGGGCGCACTGAAATGGCCCAAAGTTATGTGCAAATTATGTGCCACTAATCGAATCTTATGCCAATTTGTGATGTAAAGAGAATGAACTATATGTATTTGTCAAGGTAATTGGATATGTGCAAGTGTTGAGGTAATGAATTGTATACCAGTTGTAGGAATAACAGAAACTGTGTAATGATGCATGAAAATGTGTTTCGGGGGCTCTCTGACAGATAGATAAGTCTAAATACAAAGGAGACTCTAGCAAAATTTTCTGAAAATATCGGAGTTAGTGTTAATCTGGAAGTTTGCATATCATGTTTTCAAAACCAAACGATTTCCAAAATCCTCATTCGAGGACGAATGAT
>ML299514.1:0-43881 GCA_005239495.1 Nicotiana undulata | reverse complement strand
GGGGGGGGGGGGGGGGGGGGGGGGGGGAGAATGTAAAGACCCGTAAAATTCCTTGTTTAAAATAATGCCTGAATAAGTCCCCGAGTTGTTATATCTGTAGAAATTCTTAAAACGGACCTTGATTGTGTAAAAGTACCCCAAAATTTGAAAGAATAGAATTTTCCAGCAGTTGGGCATTATGCGACGCACTATGCGATCGCATAACAAGTATGCGGACCGCATATTGGTCGCATACCTTGGCAGACCACTGCCCAATTTGAAGGAAACTATGCGGTCCATTATGCGATCGCATTTCGGTTTTGCGGACCGCATAGTTGTCGCATTCTTGCCTTTGATTTTTGCGAGGGAGGTTATGCGACGCACTATGCGATCGCATAACGTGTATGCGGACCGCATAGTGGTCGCATACTTGCAGAGTGTGTTTTTATTTTTAGCCCCACCTGGAGGGCCATTATGCGGTCGTCTCTGCGGACCGCATGTCAGGAATGCGATCGTATTCCTGGCCGCATTCCTGTGTTGGGCTCCTATTTTTTCTAATTTTAAAACCCGATCCCCAGTTCATTAAAACACCCCTCCCCTTCATTTTAAACCATTTTCTGACTAAGAATGGAGAGAGAAAAGAAGGGAGTTCTAGAGAGAAAGTGGTTTCATCATCCTTTTGGTTTTCCTCAATCACTCAAGCTCGGGAATTTTTGAGTTATTGTCTTCTTCACTTAAAGAGGTAAGTCTCCACCACATCTCCCTTAAGTTTCCAGATTTTTGGTTAATGATTCCCAATTCTAAGATGAATATGTTGCCTTATGAATTAGATTGAAGTTGCTTGATGGTCCGGTGATTTGTGATAGAAATTAAAAAGGGAGAAATTCGACACAAGGTATGTATGGCTAACTTTAATCCTTGTAAAATCCCTCTTGCTGTGGTAAGCATACGGTATGTGCACTTAAATGGAAATATGTGAATTGATTGTCTAGTTGATTTCTACCCCACTGTGTTAGATGAGATTTTGAATTGTGACTTGGCATGCCCACTTTATTATGTGTAAAGATGGTAATTGGTTAAAGTTATTGATACGAAACATTGTGAATAAGTTGAATGGTTATGGCAACACCTTGTGCATAAATTGCTGCATGATGAAAGTTTGGGGTGCTTTGAGCCCAAGTGAATGAAATGATATGTTGAAAAATCGTGATCCTTGAAAGGAAGGCCTGGTGATGAAATTGTTTGCATTGTTGCTATGAAATATGAATTGTCAGGCGGGGTCGGGTTGCGCGCCGCAACACGAAGTAATAAGGTATGGGTTGTGGTGATAAGGGTGGCCGAGGTAATAAGGGTGGAAAAGTGATCGTTATCACTATTGATATGAAAATTATGAAACTCGTGAATATGGTGGTGTTGGAAAAGGAAAAAGGGGAGAGATTGTAAAGTTGTTGATTTTGATTGTCACTTTCCGTGTGTTTTGATTGTAGGTCCTATTGTTGCCTTGTTTCTTATCTGTAATATTGGTTGATTGTACTTGGGATAAAGGTTGTTCATACATACCAGTACAATTCAAATGTACTGACGTCCCTTTTGACGGGGGCGCTACATTCTTGTGATGATTGTAGGCGGTTCTATAGCATGTACTCCAGCCCACTGACAGTAGTGCCTCCTCTACATCACATCAGCGGCTTGGCTGAGCCCCTTTCCCCTCTCCGGGCCCTGTGTGGTTCATGCCACCTCTTCTTCCATATTTTCATGTTGGTATTTGTGTAAGGTATAGCCAGAGCCTTGTTACCGGCAAGTATTATATAACTCCTTCGTACTCTTAGAGGCTCCGTAGACAGGAAATGTGGGTTATGTACATATGTATTTTGGGCAGTATAACTTGTGGACCACGTAAAGTAAAACTGTGTGTTATGTATATTTTGTAAGTATTGTACCACCTGTGGGTAATGACAGAAATCTATGATTTAATTCCAGGTTGTAAGAATGTTGTTATATTAAAATTGAATAAGGTACATTGGGATCACGGGGTAATACGTGGGATGGGAAAAGGAAACCCAGGTCCGCTTGACTGGGGCTACCCGGTCGAGCGTCAGTCGTGTCCCTCAGTTTTGGGGCATGACAGATCCCCCCTCACTGCGATCGCGAACAAGTGACTGTGATCGCATAGTTCAAGAACTCCACCCCATGCGATCGCGAACTACCTTGCGATCGCGAGGAGTACCTAGCCATCCCCCCGCCCAGACCTCCTATACCTCTATGCGATCGCGAACAGTGCTATGCGATCGCATAGAGGAACTGACCTCCCCCCACACCCAGCTCTATGCGATCGCAGAGGAACCTACGCGATCGCATAGAGAAAATCGTAAAACACCAGCAACAACTCAAAAAAACCAGATTTTTCCTATGTTTTTACACGCTGAGGCCTACCCGAAATTCACCCGAGCCCTCGGGACTCGAAACCAAATATACACACACCCTCGTAAATGTAACGACCAGGTCTGTCGTTACGTAAAACCTACATTATAATTGTTGTTATTGACTTGATATAGATTGGTTATACTGTATTTAATGTATTAGAGTTGATAGGCTTGAAATCGAATGGTTGTAGTGAGAGTTCAGTCAATTAGCCTTTAAAAATAGCCTTAAAATGGGAAAAGTCAACTAAGAGTTGACTTATTGGTAAACGACCTCGGAATGCGAATTTTATGGCTCGGATAGATTCGTTAGGTGATTTGGGACTTAGGAGTATGTTCAGAATAATTTTGTGATGCCCGGTGTAGAATTAGGCTTGAATTGGTGAAAGTTAGTTTTTGGCGATTCCGGTCGGTAGTGGAAAAGAGGCTATCGGGGTCGGAATGGAATTCCGACAGTTGGAACAGGTTCCTAATGTCATTTTAGACTTGTCCGCAAAATTTCAGGTCAAACGGAATTGATTTGGATAGTTTCGGCATCATTGGTGAATTTTAGAAATATCAAAGTTCTTAGGCTTGAGCACCCTGAGAATTTGGTGTTTTGATGTTTGTTTTGATGTTTTTAGAGTGCAAATAAGTTTGAATGATCATACGTGATGTGTTGGTAAGTTTTGTTGGGGTCCAGAGGGGCTCGGGATTTATTTTGGGTGATTAACGGACACGTCTGGACTTAGAAACACTGTTGTTTTGTTGGTGTAATTGCAGAAGAAATTTACTCTGTGCGATCACGGAGAGAAAGGTGCGATCCCATAGGTCTGTGGTTGAGGCCCCAGGAATTACTCTGTGCGACCGCAGGGGCAGAGGTGCGATCACAGTGAAGAGAGGGAGAGAGTTGTGCGATCGCGGGCGAGTGTGTGCGACCACACAGGGGCCTGAGCACGTGGGGCAAGGTAGCAAGGTAAGGCAGTGCGATCGCATGCCTAAGGCCACGATCGCGGAGGGAAGAACAGGTAACACTATACGATCGCAGGGGCAAAGCTGCGATTGCGGAGAACAAAAGCCTGGGCAGTATTTAAATAAACCCTCCGCGACTTAAACCCTCTTTTACACCATTGTTGAGCGGAGGAAAGCTTTTTGGGCTATTATTGAAGGAGAAAACCAGTGGGTAGCACAGAGGTAAGTAAATTGATTATTAAAACTCGTTTATGGGTGATTTTAGACCATAATCCCAGCTTTTAATTCATGAAAAACAGTAGAAAAATAGGATTTTGGGGCATGAAATTATGAGACCTTCAAGGGTCGATTTGAGGGGTCAAACGAACTCCGATTTTTGTGTTCTTTAAATGTACGGACTCGTGAAAGGATGAAGAACATTTTGGTATAAAATTTTCTGAGTTTCGGAATGTGGGCCCGGGGGTCGGGTTTTGACCGAATTCGGATTTTTGAGCAAAATTCGATATTTTCAATTGGGATTTATTCCTTAAGCACATATTGATGATAAAAATCTAAACTTGGTAGATTTGGAGCCTTCAGAGGTTGATTCGAGAGGCATGCGCATCGCGGAATAATTTCGGGCTAGTTTTGAGGTAAGTAATGTCTTTAAATTCTGTCCTGAGGGTATGAAACCCCGGACTATGCACCATTTCATGGGTTTTGAAATGAAAAGATTGGAACTTTGGAAATATCTTCCGTATTCAGGCAACTATTGAGTTGCAAAACCGATTATTAAGCCTTTGCTTAATTAGTATTTATACATTATGATATGTTTTGGGCTGTAAGCCGTGTTTGGGGCCTAGTGCCGACTTGTTTACCCTTCGGGAGTTATGTTTTACTATTTTCCTCACTGATATGTTATGATTGTTCACTCAATCTTTTCTGTGAAACTGTTTTGGCACTCTGAGTATTTTGATACTACTTCTTGAAAATGAAACACTATTTTTGGGTCGAGAACCCGGTATATTTATGGCCTGAAGAGTAAATTGAGAGTGTATGACTGAGTGAGGCTGCTGGCCTATATTGTGAGGATGATATGATATGAGTGAGGTTGCGGGCCTATATTTTGTGTGATTTATGCCATGCTGTGGCTTATTATAGCGCTTGGGCTGTAGGAGCCCCTCCGAAGTCTGTAACACACCCCAGTGAGCGCCGGTACCGATTGAGTGATGCCCGCAGGGCTTATGATGAGTGATTTTTAGGTTTCCTGATGGCAGAGTGATTGTGAGGTTGCCTGATGGGCAGAGTGATTGTGAGGTTGCTTGATGGGCAGAGTGATTGTGAGGTTGGTTGATGGGCTGATACTGAAAAATATTGTTACAAGAAATGATTATGGCCCGAGGGGCAGTTTTATGAAAGGTTTTACTGAGTTTTCAAACTATGATTTACTTTGTTTTCACACTAGTTTTACTGAGAGTTTTATTGAGATATACTGATATTGCACTTGTTTTCAAGGGATTTCTGAAAACTGATTTCGAACTTATTATTTGATGAATACTACATGGTGACTTGGTGTTTTACTGGCTTTTGTGGAATTGTGTACATGTTCTGTGTGTTTATATTACTCAAACTGCGATTTATTTTCATTACTACTGAGTTGGCGTACTCATAAAGACTCCCTATGCTTCTGTGCACAGATCCAGGTACTAGCTCGCAGCAGTAGCTGACGCAGGTTCGATAGCAGCATTTCACGGGATTTTGAGGTAGCTGTCCAGCGTCCACAACTTCTCCATTTCTATTCCTTATTTAGTCTTAGCATTTGATTCAGAGACATATACTATAGTTTTAGCAGAGTTGGATTATTTACTCTTAGATGCTTATGACTATTGACTCCAGTTCTGGGAGGTTGTTAAGAGTTGTTAGATTACTATTGGGGGCGCTAGACTTATATAAATTATTCTGTATTTAAATGGCTGTTTATTTTTGCATTATGAACTGTTATATGAGAACAATTGCGTAGTAATGTCATGGTTTGCTAGCCTAGTTCCATGATAGGCGCCATCACGACCTGTTAGGATTTGGGGTCGTGACAAGTTGGTATCAGAGCTCTAGGTTGCATAGGACTCAACGGTCATGAGCAGGTTTAGTAGAGTTTTGCGGATCGGTACGGAGACGTCTATACTTATCTTCGAGAGGCTGCAGAACTTTTAGGAAACATCTCTATTTTCTTGAACTCTTTCGTGCCAATATATTGATTCTTGAAATCTAAACTTACGTTGATTAATTCTCTCACAGATGGTGAGGACACGTAATACCGATCATGGTGACCAGGCACCAGCCAGACCCACAAGGGGTCGAGGTCGTGGTAGAGGTAGGGGACCAGCTCAGGAAGCAGCCGGGGTGGTACCACAGGATCCCCCTATCATTCAGGATCAGGTTGTCGCGGATGGTGCTCCAGCATGACAGGCTCAGGCACCGGCAGTGCCTTTTAAAATTCCAGGTCTTCAGGAGACCCTGGCTCAGATATTGGCGGTGTGTTCCAGTTTGGCTCAAGCAGTTGCTATGTCCACTACTGCCACTGCAGCTCAGGCCGGGGGAGGCAATCAGACTCCAGCTGCCAGGACACCTGAGTAGGTTGTACGGGGTATTCAGGCACCAGGAGCAGCCCCAGTTCAGCAAGTTGCTCCAGCTCAGGATTTTGTGGTCGCTGCTATGCTTGAGGATGAGCAGCGTAGGTTGGAGAGGTTCAGCAGACTTAAGCCTCCGACCTTCAGCGGTACAGAGGGTGAGGATGCCTAAGGTTTTCTTGATAAATGCCAGAGGATACTACGTACTGCGGGGATTTTGGAGACCAGTGCGGTCTCGTTTGTTACATTTCAGTTTGCGGGTGCTGCTTTTACTTGGTGGGAGTCATTCGAGAGGCGTAGGCCGATTGGCTCAGCACCTCTCACTTGGCAGCAGTTCTCCATGATCTTTTTGGAGAAATATGTTCCTCAGTCCCACATAGAGGAGCAAACCTTAATTTCAGTGGTGCCCCTTCCAGAGGGCAATTTCAGCCCAACAGAGGTCGTTCATTTAGACCTCCACAGCCAGTTCGCCCAGCTTATAGTGGAGTATCGTCGGGACAGGGTCCTCGCAATGCTCATCAGGGACGTTCATCTTTTAGTGCCCTTCCAGCTCAAAGCTCCGCCTGAGCATCATCGTATCAGGGTTCTTCTATGCATGGTTCGTCTGGTGGTTATCACGGTGAAAGGGGTTTTCGTCAGTTTTCATCTCTAGCGCCAGGCAATTGTTATGAGTGTGGAGAGTTCGGACATGAGTAGAGGCAATGTCCCCGTCGTCCTATTAGTTCAGCTCCGCAGAGGGTTCAGCCCCAGTTATTTCACCACCTACCCAGGCCGCTAGGGGTGGTGGTCAGGCAACTAGAGGCCGTCCTAGAGGGGGAGGTCGAGCAGGTGGAGGCCAACCACGTAATTATGCACTTCCAGCTAGGTCTGATTCTATGGCGTCAGATACAGTGATTACAGGTACTATTTCAGTTTGTCACAGTGATGCTTTGGCTTTATTTCACCCTGGTTCAACGTACTCTTATGTCTCATCCTATTTCGCTCATTTTCTGAATATGCCCCGTGAGTCTCTAGTTACTTCTGTTCATGTTTCGACTCTGGTGGGTGATACTATTGTTGTGGACCGTGTGTACCGGTCGTGTCTTATATCTATTGGGGCTCTGGAGACCCGAGTGGACTTGATGTTACTAAGTATGGTAGATTTTGATGTAATTCTGGGCATGGATTGGTTATCCCCATGTCATGCGATTCTTGATTGTCACGCTAAGACCGTTACCTTAGCTATGCCCGGAGTTCCNGATTTCGATGTAATTCTGGGCATGGATTGGTTATCCCCATGTCATGCGATTCTTGATTGTCACGCTAAGACCGTTACCTTAGCTATGCCCGGAGTTCCGAGAGTTGAGTGGATGGGGTCTATAGAGCACGTGCCTAGCATAGTGATTTCTTATTTAACGGCTCAGCGTATGTTTGAGAAAGGGTGCGAATCTTATCTTGCGTTTGTGAGGGATGTTAGTAGTGAGACTCCATCTGTGGATTCTGTTCCCGTAGTCCGTGATTTTCCGGATGTATTTCCTGCAGACCTGCCAGGCATGCCACCTTACAGGGATATTAATTTTGGTATCGACCTGGTGCCAGATACTCATCATATCTCTATTCCACCTTACCATATGGCACCAACAAAGTTGAAGGAATTAAAAGAGCAGCTTCAGGAACTCTTAGATAACGGGTTCATTCGGCCTAGTGTATCGCCTTGGGGTGCGCCGGTGTTGTTTGTGAAAAAGAAGGATGGCTCGATGTGTATGTGTATTGATTATAGACAGTTGAATAAGGTTACAGTGAAGAATCGTTATCCGTTGCCTCGTATTGATGACTTATTTGATCAGCTTCAGGGAGCTAAGGTGTTCTCCAAGATGGACTTGAGGTGGAGGTATCATCAGCTGAAGATTCGGGATTCTGATATTCCGAAGACGGCTTTCACGACCAGATACGGTCATTATGAGTTTCTGGTTATGTCATTTAGGCTGACCAATGCTCCAGCAGCGTTCATGCAATTGATTAGTAGCGTGTTTCAACACTATCTTGATACTTTCGTTATTGTATTCATTGATGACATCCTGGTTTATTCTCCTAGCCAGGAAGAGCATGCTCAGCACTTGAGAATCGTGTTGCAGAGATTGAGAGAGGAGAAGCTTTATGCAAAATTCTCTAAGTGTGAGTTTTGGCTTGGTTCAGTAGCTTTCTTGGGGCACGTGGTGTCTAGTGAGGGTATTCAGGTTGATCTGAAGAAGATTGAGGCGGTGCAGAGTTGGCCTAGACCGTCTTCAGCTACAGAGATTCAGAGTTTCCGGTCTGGCGTGTTACTATCGTCTCTTTGTGGAAGGATTTTCTTCTATTGCTTCACCATGACCAAATTAACACAGAAGGGTGTTCTATTAAGATGGTCCGATGAATGTGAGGAGAGCTTTCAGAAGCTCAAGTCAGCATTAACCACAACTCCGGTATTAGTGTTGCCGACTGGTTCATGTTCTTATACAGTTTATTGTGATGCTTCTAGAGTTGGCTTGGGAGCAGTGTTGATGCAGGACGGTAGGGTGATTTCCTACGTGTCGAGGCAGTTGAAGGTGCACGAGAAGAATTACCCAGTGCACGATCTTGATTTTGCTGCCATTGTCCATGCCTTGAAAATTTGGCAGCATTATCTGTATGGAGTGCAGTGTGATATTTTCACCGATCATTATAGCTTGCAGTATCTGCTAAGGCAGAAGGACTTGAATTTGCGACAGAGGAGATGGTTGGAGCTTCTCAAGGATTATGACTTGACTATTTTATATCATCCGGGGAAGGCCAACGTGGTGGCCGATGCCTTGAGTCGCAGAGCCGAGAGTTTGGGAAGTCTAGCTTATCTTTCAGCAGCAGAGCGACCTTTAGCCCTTGATGTTCAGGCTTTAGCGGGTCAGTTAGTAAGATTGGACTTGTCAGACCCTCCATGGGTGGTAACTAGCATGGCTTCTCGGTCTTCTCTAGTTGATCAGATTAAGGCAAGACAATATGATGACCGGCACCTATTGGTTCTTCAGGATAGAGTTCGTCGGGGTGATGCCAGAGATGTGACTATTGGTGATGATGGAGTTATGAGGATGCAGGGCCGTATTTGCGTGCCCAACGTGGATGATATTTGAGGGTTGATATTAGCAGAGGCTCATAGTTTGCGGTATTCTATACATCCGGGTGACGCGAAGATGTATCAGAATCTGAACATTATTGGTGGAGGCGGATGAAGAGAGATATGTTGAGTATGTAGCACGGTGTCTCAACTGCCAGCAGGTCAAGTATGAGCACCAGAGACCAGGTGGTTTACTTCACAGGGTAGATATTCCAGAGTGGAAATGGGAAAGGATTACTATGGACTTTGTAGTTGGACTTCCACGGACTTCGAAGGGTTTTGATGCTATTTGGGTCATTGTGGATAGATTGACCAAGTCCGCGCATTTCATTCCTGTCAGTACTACTTATACTTCAGAGCGGTTAGCTGGTATTTACATTAAGGAGATTGTCCGATTTCATGGAGTTCCGGTTTCTATTATTTCTGACAGAGGTACTCAGTTTACATATCAGTTTTGGAAAGCTGTACAGAAAGGTATGGATACTGATGTAGAGTTGAGCACTGCATTTCACCCTCAGATCGACGGGAAGTCGGAACGGACTATTCAGATATTGGAGGATATGTTACGAGCTTGTGTGATTGATTTTGGTGGCCCATGGGATCAATTTCTGCCATTAGCAAAGTTTGCATATAATAATAGATATTAGTCCAGTATTCATATGGCCCCGTATGAGGCTTTATATGGTAGGAGGTGTAGATCTCCAGTTGGTTGGTTCGAGCCTAGTGAAGCTAAGTTATTGGGCACATACTTGATTCAGGATGCGTCGGAGAAGGTGAAGTTGATTCAGAAGCGACTTCGCACGGCGCAGTCTAGACTGAGGAGTTATGCAGACCGGAAGGTTCGGGATGTGTCATTTATGGAAGGTGAGAAGTTACCGCTAAAAGTATCACCCATGAAGGATGTTATGAGGTTCGGAAAGAGAGGAAAGCTGAGTCCTCGGTTTATTGGTCCTTTTGAAGTGCTTCAGAAGGTTGGAGAGGTGGCTTATATACTTGCCTTGCCACCCAGCTTGTCGAGTGTTCATCCGGTGTTTCATGTGTCGATGCTCAGAAAATGTGTCGGTGATCCGTCTCATGTGTTAGACTTCAACACCATTCAGCTTGAGGGTGATATGTCATATGAGGTGGAGCGAGTAGCAATTTTGGCTCGTGAGGTCAGAAAGCTGAGATCTAAGGAGATAGCATCAGTGAAGGTGCAGTGGAGAGGTCAGCCAGTAGAGGAGGCTACTTGGGAGACCGAGCGGGAAATGCAGAGCAAGTATCCTCACTTGTTTGAGACCCCAGGTATGTTTTTAGACTCGTTCGAGGACGAACGTTTGTTTAAGAGGGGGAGAATGTAACGACCCGGTCTGTCGTCACGTAAAACCTGCATTATAATTATTGTTATTGACTTGATATAGATTGGTTATACTATATTTAATGTAGGGAAAAAGGCCAAAATTGACCCTATACTATGGAAATTAGTCACGTTTATACCCGTTTCTACTTTCGGTCTAAAATTATCCCTACCGTTAACAAAGTAGGCAAAATCGTCCCTAACCCTAACATATTTCCTATGTGGCAGTAGGACCCCTCTTCTGTTTCAAGGTGCCACGTAGGAAATCTGTTAGTGTTAGGGACAATTTTGCCTACTTTGTTAACGGTAGGGACAATTTTAGCCCGAAAGTAGAAACAGGTATATACACGACTAATTTTCGATAGTATAGGGACAATATTAGCATTTTTCCCTTTAATGTATTACAGTTGATAGGCTTGAAATTGAATGGTTGTAGTGATAGTTCAGACCGATTGAAGATGGCTGATGGGGCAGTTTCGCCAGAATTTTGTGATGCGTGGAGCCGACTTTAGAAGCTCATATCTCGAAATATATAAAGCGTTATAGGGTGTACAACCTATCAAATGAAATATCTTCTAGTCTAGTTTCTAAATATTCAAATTGTTTGTTATTTGGATATTTCTATAAGAAGTTACGGGTGTTTTAACAGAAGGTGTTCAACAAGGGAAAATTTTAATAGGATGTACAACCTGTGCAGCACAAGTGCAAGGTACAACTCGATGAAGTAGGGGCAGATTCTTTAAACACGAATTTTGGCCATTTCTTTCATTTGGGTTGGATGATTTTGTAGAGCATTTCTAGGGGGATTTCATCAAGCATCAAAGGTAAGTTGTTTCCACTTATTTCCAAGTTAAATACAAGATTTATTACATAGATTTGATATGAGAAATTGGGAAAAATGTGGGGAAATTGCAAGGAAACCTAGAATTTATTAAATTTGATTTTAGCCACGAATTGAGCATGAATATTGGAGTAAATTGTGTGATTGAACTAGTAAAGCCTCGGGTAGAGATTACCTTCAAGAAATTTCAGAATCCGGGCACGTGGGCCTGAGGGCATTTTTGTCAATTCACTGAGGGGAGTTGGGAAATTATATAATCTGAATTTTTAGCAAATATTAGAGTATATTTTCATTCGTTTGTCATTGTTTGGTTAGTTTGGGGTCGTTGTGCATCCATTGAAGTCGTCGGAAGGGCTTGGAAGCCGGTTATGGAACTTCGGAGCGAGGTGAGTCTCCTTTCCAACATTGTAAGGGGGAAATGTCCCCATAGGTTCCTTATTGCTATGTATACATGTTGTGGGAGCCATGTACGTACCAAGTGACGAGAGTCCGTACGTGGCGACTATATTGCTATGTCGGGTAGCTTTAGGACTCACAAGCATGCCTATATGTGCGATATTTGTACCTTTGTATCTGCTAAGAGTTGACATTACTGTTGAGGTGATATGTAAAAGTGAAACATTATGATTTAAATCCCAGTTGATTATCTGTGTTATTGGCACAGTCCTGTTGAGTTGGTACTCATATGTACTTATATATACGCACTTGTTATCGAGTCAGCACACGAGTCGCAGGTATGATGCACGACCGTGGGTTAGCTTATTATTATCGTGTCAGCACACGAGTTGTAGGTATGATGCACGATCTTGGGTCAGCTTATCATTTTTGAGTCAGCGCACGAGTCGGAGGTACGATGCGCGATCGTGGGTTAGCTTATTATTATCGAGTCAGCACGCGAGCTGCATGTATGTTTCGCGATCGTGGGTTAGCTTATGACCTCAGTCCTTATGATCACCCTTACGACTCCGGCCTGTTGTATTGTCCCGGTATGTGTATGATCACTTGCGTTCTAAGTCACTTATAACTGGATTGTCAGGTATTGGTTAAAAGAAGATTTTGGTACCTTGTTGTTCATTTTTCAGTTATTATATGGATTACGTTATTTGCTATGTATTGGTTGTTTACTGTCTCACATGCCTATTGATTTAGCCATATCTCGTCATATATTATATTGCTGGACCTTAGTGAGTATCTAATCGACCTCTCGTCACTACTCCTTCGAGTTTAGACGGGATACTCACTGGGTACATATATGTATATGTACTCATACTACACTTTCTGTGCATTTTGTTGCATAGGTACCTTTATAGTACTGTGATCGATTAGGGGACTTATACGGGCTGCATTCATCCAGAGGCGTTCCACAGTTGCCGGAGTCTCCCATCTGTGTACTTACATTTTATATTTATTGCCTTTGTCCAATTTGTTTTTCGGGCAAGCGTTGTATAATTGTATAAATTCTTAGCAATTGCTCATGGACTTGTGTCACCGGGTTCTGGGGATGTCTTGGTATATTTTTTTTGTATTAAGTTTGTTTCTTGCCGTATTTAAGTTACGAAATTTATTTATTTAATAATGAAAATGCAAGAAGAGGCTTCAATTCTAAAATGTTAAACTGGAAAGTGTTCCAACTGATTAAGGGGTCGGCTTTCCTGACAGTGGTGTCCGGCGCCATCACAACCCATAGGTTTTGGGTCGTGACAACGTGGTATCAGAGCACTAGGTTCCCTTACGTTTCACGAGTCATGAGCAAGTCTAGTAGAGTCTTGTGGATCGGTACGGAGACGTCTGTACTTATCTTCGAGAGGCTACAGGGCTGTAGGAGTACTTCCCTTTTTGATTCCTCATCGTGCGATTTGATTACATTAAGACTTATGCCTATGTTTCTTCCTACCCAATCTTATACGTTGCGAAGCTCTTGCTATGATTCGAGGCTTTGAGGAATTGAAATGGTGCTACGGATGTGGTGCGAGATGTTTTCCATGTGCAGTTGGTTGGGGCTGTTGTTGTTGCCCTGCAGAAGAATAATATGTTGTTTCAGCTCAGTAATTGTGTTTCTGAGGACTTTGAGGCTATGATCAGGTTGTTATGATGCTACGATTGGGTATTGCGCGGTGTTGATAGGATGGTAAGATGCTTGCCCATATGTAGGGGCAATGAATGACTTAAAGGGAGGTCTTCTCAGGGCGTGGTTTCGAGATTTCAGTATTTTAGTTCCGGCGGAGGAAAGGCACTTGGACTATGAATGGTCTGGTTTAGATTGATAAAGTAGTAGGCTTGGTGCTATCGAGCAAGGTGGAGTATTCACCTGTGTTGTGGTATCGTCGTTTGATCGAATATGATATGTTAAATTTGATGGTGTTATAGCTCTTAGGTCGCATGGGGTTAGAGTGTTGTGAAGCGGTGTTGAAGAAGCGGTTGTCAGAGATCATGGTGTGTAGTGGTTCAGAATTGAACAGTTACCTCTAATGAAGGCAGCTCGAGAAAGATGATCTTCGGAGAGTTCGAAGTTGTGGTGATCTGCTGGCTCAAAGAGCTACAAAGAAGGATGTTGAATTAACGACGCAATTGAGAAGCACGCGATGAAGGAAGATATGTGAAAAGTGATAGGTGGTGGTTCCATTTCAAAAATGCCAGTAGTAAGGAAAGGAAGTCGGGTAGTGCTTAAAGGAATGAGGTTAACCAAAGTGGGGGAGTCCCACCACCTGCAGTTGGGTTGTGGGGTTGTGTCCTCATGGAGTTGCGGATTATCGGCATATTGGCAAGTTGTTACAGCTAAGGGAAAGGAGTAAAGCGATAATCGAGCATGTCATATGATAAAAATGTGCGAAGTTGGTCCTATTGGACCAGGGTTAGGCTTTGGAAGATTTAGAATATGTGCCTAAGGCCTAGGCAAGTTGTAAGGATAGTGACTCGGTTACGTGCTTCATTGAAACCCTATTACAAATTCATGCATGAAACTAGTATTAGGAAGGAATTAACTTACCCTAACAGTAGCTAGGTCGTGGTGTGTTCTTCCCAAGCTCACAAGTCTCTAATGGAGTTTTGGTATGAAGGAAATGAAGAAATCCCGAGTTTTGCATTTAAAAACAGTCTGGCCTACAGGGATTCCGCACCTGCGGCTCAAGGACCGTAACTGCGGTCTCGTACCTGCGAGCTGGGCAAGAGGTGCTGGGGTCGCACCTGCGGAGGGATTACCGCACCTGCTGTTCCGCTCCTGCGGACCTTTGTCCGCACCTGCGAGAAAGGGGGACCTCACCTGGAGTCGCACCTGCGATGCTTGGGACCGCAGAAGCGGTCCCGCACCTGCGACTGGGAAACCGCACCTACGGTCACACGAGAAATAGGTGCACCAGCAGCTATTTTAGCTAGATTTTAGCCGCGTTTGGGGTCCGGGAGGCACCTGGGCCCACCCGAGCCCCCGTCCAAATATACCAACAAGTTTTAAATCATAATACGGACTTGCTCGAGCCTTTGGAACACCCAAATCAATGCTAAATCTCAAAATCACCCCCCAAAACCCCTAAAACCATAACTTAAGAAACTTCAAGTTCTTGATTTCTATAAAAATGCGCTGGACCGACCTATACAACTCGAAATGACATCAAATTTTGCAGACAAGTCATAAATGACATAACGGAACTATTCCAGGTCTCGGAATCACATTCGGACCTCGATAACATAAAATCACGTTCCAAACCAAATTTCAAATTTAAGGAAATTCTTATTTTTACATAATTTTCTCAACACTTCATTAACTCTCAATTTCCCATTTTTGATCCGAAACAAGTCAAATCAAGTCTGTTCCTTACCAAATTTCACAGATAACTCAAATAACACATCTTGAACGTGTTACAGACAAGTTTCAAATCAAATTCCATTTCCAAAAGTCTTTATTATTTCCAGAAAAAAATTGTTTTTAAAAATTAATTTCTCGGACTTGGGACATCGGAATTCGATTCCGGGCATACGCCCAAGTCCCATATTTTCCTACGGACCCTCCGGGACTGTCAAATCACGGGTCAAGGTCCGTTTACCAAAAACTTTGACCAAAGTCAACTTCAATCAATCAATTACCATAAATTCAACTTTTTATCAAGTTTCCACATAAAGGCTTCCTGGCTACACGCCTGGCTGCACACGCACATCGAGGTGAGATTAACGGAGGCTCTCGGGGGCCTCTAAACACAGTTTTAGCTAAATTTACACAGGATGACCTTTTGGGTCATCACAATGAACACTTTTCAATACAATGGGGTGTCACAAGATGCAATGTACTTAAGGACATTCCGCGTTTCACTTAAAGATGATGCTAAAGAGTGACTTCGAAGCTTTCCTAGTGGATCGATTAGAACTTGGGAGGAGAAGAACAGAAAATTCCTTGATAAATATTTCTCCTAATCTAAGACGGACAATATTAGAAGAGAAATCCATAACTTATTCGAGAAAGAGACTGAAACTATTATTGAAGCATGTGAGAGGTTTAAGGAGATAGTTAGAAAGTATCAATGTAGCGTAATTGAACTCTGGATGCAACTCCAAGACTTTTGGAAGTAATGACACCTGCCTCGCGTAGAACATTGAGCAATGCAGTTGGAGGCCCTTTGATGAAAAAGACTCCAGATGAGATAGTTACAATTCTTGATGAGTTATCTAAAGATTCCAATCAGTGGCCCTCTAAGAGTGGTGAAAGAAGACGATCAACTAGTGTTCACCAAGTTGATGTTAATACATATGTGCAAGTACAAATTAATTATATGGATAAAGACATACAAAAGCAAACCTTAGCAATGATACAAAATGAGCCTCACGTAGCTTATGATATATGTGGAAGAATACACCCTCCTCATGAGTGTCAAGCCTCAACTCAGAAAGTGAATGCTGTGGGAAACTATAATTTTAATGAAATGGGTTAGAGTCACCCCGGTTATTCGTGGAGTTCACTTGGGGGCACTGCAAATGTATGGCAACAAAATAACCCCAGATTCTAGGGACAAGGAGCTCCTGATTTTATGAATCTACAGAGGCAGCAGTTTCAGCCTCAACAACCTAATCAGTCTGGCCTAGAAGATCTCATGAAGGCCATTATTGTGAAAACTAATGAAAGATTTTACTTACAAAGAGCAAAAATTTTAAATTTAGAGAAGCAAGTGGGATATATTGCAACAACTAAGAGGGTTCTAGGAACTCTCCCTTCAGATACGGAAAGAATTCCCATGGAAACAATGAATACGGTGCCCTTGAGAAGTGGGAAAGTGTTGAAACATCTCACCCCAATTCAAAATGATGAGAGACTTGAAAAAGAAAGTGGGGAGAAACTAAAGAGTGACGTTGATAAGAATAAGAAAGGCCAGATGAAAGCTGAGAAGAAGAAGAAGGAAGAAAACTCGAGAAGGGAGGAACATGAGGATAACAACTATATGTGTGCTATACCCTTCCCTCAAAAGCAAAGTAGTGAAAAGTTGGACAAACAATTTGGGATATTTTCGGATCTACTGAAACAGGTTCATGCAAGCTTGCCATTCACATAAGTGCTCTCACAGATGTCTTCTTATGCCAAATTATTGAAAGATATCCTTACAAAGAAGACGAACATAGAGGAGACCTCAGTGGTCAAGCTCACAGGGAACTGCATCGCGATATTGTAAAATAAGCTCCCACAAAAGTGTATAGATCCAAGGAGTTTTACTATACCTTGCTAGGTAGGAACTATTCATTTTGATAAATCTTTATGTGATTCTAGTGCCTTAATTAATTTACTGCCTCTAATTGGAGAGATAAGATCTGCACCCATATCTTTGCAGCTGGAAGACCAAACAACTATAATACCCGATGGGATAGTGGAAGATGTGTTGGTTCGGGTGAATAAGTTCGTATTTCCTGTGGATTTTATAGTGGTGAACATGGATGAAAACAAGGAGGCCCCCCTCATCCTATAAGACCATTCTTAGCGATGGGTAGAGATATATTAGATATACACGTGAGACCATTCATGCTTAGAGTGGGTGAGGATACTGTGACTTTTAAGATGGATGTAGAAAAGGGCGCACAAAAAGACAAACCAGCTGCGAGTGTTGAGTAGGAAGTGAAGGGCTCGAAAGGGAAGGCTGTGGTGAGCGAGAAAAATAAGTGTGGGGATTACCCCAAGAAGGCGAGAAGAAGCTGTCCGTATGGATGTGCGCATTAGTTCGGAGGCGAGGAATGGAGCCCGACTTCGACTCAGACCCCGAGTATATGTTCAAGGAAGTTTTCTTTACCTTATACTTTTTAGTTCTGTGTGGGAGCTTGCCACAACTTAAAGTGTGGGGTGGGAGATATTTGTATGTATGTATGTACATACGTATGTATGTATATTAGTTTTCCCTTTTCTTAGTTTTAGTAGTTAGAGATAGAAAAAAAAGTGAAAAACATAAAAAATTTAAAATGTTCGATTTTCCCGATGATGGATATCATTTACAAGTTTCTTGAGGGATTAAAGTCGAAGGAAAAAGAAAAAAAGATTTTCGTTTGTTAGCTAGTGTAACAACTCTCCCTTGGTTTTTCTTTGTGCCGCGGTTCTTTTCCAAGGGTTGTACTTGAACCGGGTGTAATAAGTTTTTATTTTTTTAGGAGTAGGAAACCTTGTGCTATGATTTGAAATGAAGGCAATATCTATTGACTTTATTATACCTTGAGAATAGTGAGTTCTTAAGTTGTGACGCTTAGGCTCAGTTTTTGACTCTGGTATAAGTACCTTAAAGTGTATGATCTAACTTTGCTTAACTACTTTGACTAGAGTGTCTTGAGAGTCCGATCCTGAGTGAGTTATGTGCCATGTGTGTGTGAGGTTTTGTGTTATTTTGTGCATTGCATTTGATGTCTAGAACTTTCCCCGTGTGTTTGCAAAGCGAAATAGTAGTTTTATTCAGTCTTGGAAGTGATATATGCATTTCTTTGCTGAGCCAGTTTTATACTTTTACTCACCTAATTGTTATGTATCTTAGTTAACCCCTTTGAGCCTATAATCTTGTTTCTTTGGTAGCAGGTAAATAGGGATTTTTGACTACTTATTAGTGCCTTTTAGCTTTTGTTTTAGTCTAAAATCAATGAATTGTGTTCCCAAAACTGATGAAATGTGCTAAATTGCAGGAATGTTAGAAAATGGACTTCCGAGATGAAATCCGACTAAAAAAGAGTAATCTAAACTCAAGGAAATAAAAGGCACATAACTTACATAGTGCGAACTGCAGAATTTCATATGCGGCTGGAGATGATGAAGGAAAGCCCATCAGACCTTTGTGCAAATTACGGACCGCACATGAATTGTGCGGCCACAAAAGATGGGCTAGGAACAAAGTTCAGAGAATGTGCAATTCCAATGTTCTAAGTCCCTTTAAATTGCAGACCGCGCAGGAATTGTGCGGTCGCAGAAGAAGTTACTTGCGACTGCAGAAGTAAAGGTGCGGACCATAAAAGAAGAAGTTGGGGCCGCAGTGGTAAATCTGCGGACCGCGGAAATGTTGCCTGGCGACTGCAGTTAAGAATTGTGCAACCACAGAACCCTAGCTCCTGCAAGATGAAGATTTCTATGGACCGCACATGAAATTGTGCGGCCGCAAAACCTCCCGAGAGGCATTTTTTCCCGAAATTATTAGCTTAGTATAAATAGAAGAGTTTCAGAAAATTAGATCAAATTTTGACATCAGTAAGTCCTGCAGCCGTTGTTCTTTTCTTCTTCAGGAAACTTAGTTTATTTTGCTGATTTGACATTGGTTTTCTCTATTTTAATATTTCAATATGAGTTTTATTATACTTTCTTCTTTGTTTTCTTCTACACCCAATATGAGTAGCTGAATTATTACTTTGGTTTTTGACCCAACCCTATTGTTTAAACCTTATGGGTAATTAATTTTATGTTTGTTTATGAATGGGTGTTTATTATTTAGCTTCGTTCATGCTTCAATTGTTGAATTAATGGTTGCAAGCATTGATTCATGCGTTTATGACTTAGTCTCTTATTGAGAAAGAGGGACTTAGTCTAGGTTAGCTTAGCTAACAAGGGATTGGGTCGATTGATAAACCCAATTAAAGGGTTCAACCTAGAGATAGTAATAACCTAACTTAAGCTCTTATCAACCTTTTTGATAGATACTCATTTGGTCTTGAGAAAGCCAAATTGGGAAAAACCACTCTTTGATCGAGGGGTATTGAGTGGCCAACGTAGTGTTCTGAGCTATAATACACCCCTGTCAATAAAACGAGCATAAAATTCTTTAACCCATTAGGCAAACACCTAGGTCATGGTCAAAGCTGTAGGTTTTTTATATCATCGGAAAAAACTCAAAACAAATCTTCCCTTGTTTTATATCTCTAGATTTGCAATTGTTAGCTTAATTTTAGAAGTAGAAATAAAACCATATTCGTGGAAGTGCAATCTAGATACTTCACTTATTCCTAATATATACTACTAACTCCTTTCTTAGCTCCTTGTGGATTCGATCTTGACTCTTTTTTGGGTTTTATAATTGCAAACGACTGTGTCATACCTATTAAGTGGCGTGCATTTGGACGTGTTAAATTTTTGGCGCGATTGCCGGGGATTTAAAAATGGTGTTAACTATATATTTGGTTTTGTGTGCGGAATATCTTCTTTTCCTTCCTTGTTACTAATTTGTGAGAATCAATTGTAGGTACAATAATGCGAACAACAATGATCAACTCGGAAACATGCCTTTGGGGGATGTGGACGTTGAGGATGAAAAAGTTGAATAGGTTCCTCTTGAACCTCAAGCAAATAGAAGATGCCGGGCACCTAATGACAATGTTCCAATTCCACCCCCACCCCCAACAAGAGCAGCTACCCACCGGGTGTTGCCGAATGAAGGGTATGCAAGTGCCATAGTCCCTCTCCATATTAGGGCGAGCAACATTCAAATCACCAATGTGATGCTTACATTATTAGAGCAACAATGTTTCTTAACCGGGGCACCAAGTCAAAATGCATACAAACACTTGAAGGATTTGTGGACACTTGTTGGGGAAGTAAGTTCTCCCGGCTACTCTTAGATATGAGATTCTAGCATTCAAGCAAGAGTCCAGTGAGTCGCTACATGAGATATTGGAGCCGTATAGAACAATGGTGAAAGAATGTCCCAATATAGTCATGACTGAGAATACGATTCAACAAACTTTCAATTGGGGGATTAACACGACCAACCAATGCGTGGTGAATCAACTTGCCCGTGGGTATTTTATGACAATGCCATTTGTGGAAGCTTTTGAGATTTTGGATGAAATGGCAGACACATCATCGGCATGGCGATCCCGGGCTAATGTTCACCAAGTTGATCCAAGCGTGATTCACCTCCATAAAGAGTTGCATGACCATGGGCAAGCCATTGCCGAATGGACCACCTTTATCAATTGGCAAAGGCTCAATTTCAACAAGTGAAAAACACGAAGCAAGTCAATGCCATAAATGGAGTAATCATAATGGTGAACAAAAGAAGGACCAAGGTTCCACAAGTGCAAAACCGAGTGGAAATTTATGTGCAAGAAGGTAATGGGTTTGATCAAGATGAATCTTACAATGAACAAGAGGAGGAGGTTCAACATGTGAACAACTACTAAGGGAAAAGAAACAACTCTCAAGGCTCCAATCAACAACAATGGCGCCCTCAAGGTAATCAAGGTAATTCGAATTCTAACAACCAAGGTAATTGGAGTGGTGGAAACAATCAAGGGAATAGGCATAAACCAACAATCAAGGAAATTTGAGTGGAAGAAATCAAGGAAATTGGAGACGTAACAACCAAGGGGGATAGAAAACTAATCAAGGCAACCGAGGGTCGGGTTTTCAAAGGCCCCCGATGTATCAACAACTGAGCAACTCGCATCTGTATCCTTACCATCGTCCAAGTTCTTCCAACAATGAAATGGTGCGTATTGAGAATATGTTTAAGAAAATTATGGAGAAGAATGAAGATTCCGGTGCCTAAATTTCCTCACACAATACATCAATCCGTAACTTGGAAGTTCAAATGGGACAAATCTATCAAGCTCTAAATACTCATCCGAAGGGGGAACTACCAAGTGACAAAGTAGTGAACCCAAAAGGTGGGAACAACACGGGGCATGCCATGGCCGTTACTACAAGAAGTGGAAATAGTGGGAATACACCCAACTCAAATCAAAGGAAACTTGTGGAATTGGGAAACCAAGGCCCACCTCTATGAGATTGCAAATGGTCGATTGCACCATAAGGAGATCTTTGAGAGTGATTGAGGATGTTTTGGTTCGTGTTGATAAATTCATTCTCCCGACAGACTTTTTCATTCATGATTGTTAGATTGATTATGAGGTGCCGATTATTCTTGGACTACTTTTCCTTGCTATGGGGAAGGCTCTTTATGATGTTGAAGCCGGGGAACTTACTCTCCATTTTAGTCACGTAGATGTAACAAAATGAAGGGGAGGGGTATTTTATTAAACTAGGGGTCGGGTTTTAAATTTAGAAATTAGAAGCCCCGAAGTAGGAAATGAGGGCAGGAATGCGATCACATTCCTGCTATGCGGTCTGCATTCTTGTCGCATAAATGGTCCTCAGCTGGGCCAAAAAGGAAAGCAAGATGCCCAGGTATGCGACCACTATGCGGTCCACATACCTGTTATGCGATCACATAACTCCCTCCACAAGAATCAAGGTGCAAGAATGCGACAACCATGCGGCCCGCATTATCAAAATGCGATCGCATCTTGGGCCGCATAGCTGTCCTTGAAATGGACATCAACTGTCCAGGTACGCGACCACTATGCGGTCCGCATACCTGATCTGCAATTGCATAGTGGACCGCAGATCTGCGAAATTCTAGGAAATTATATCCTTTAAGTTCCGGGGTACTTTTACTTCAAAAAAGGTCCGTTTTAAGAATTTCTACATTTATAACAACATGGGAACCTACCGGGCATCGTCTTTAGTTAAACAAATTACGGGTCTTTACACTAAATATATGCGATTTATTTAAATGCTAGTTGTTAAGAAAGAGATGCTATGTTTGAGTGAAATAAGTGAGGTAAATATAATATGAAATCGAAGATACGCAAACTAGATTGCCTCAAGTCGGGGGTTCCGAGCTGGCCGAGATAGGTCCTCGAGGTCGAGGCTCAGGGTCAGTGATGGGCGATCGATGAAGCTATAACAACTTTATGGACCTCATAGAAGTCTATCTATGATCAATGATGGATAATAAATGAAAAACAATTAATGAAATACAATAAATGTAAGTAATAAATCAGTAAAGACACAATAGAGGATGTTTGAGTTAGAGACCAGAGAATGTTCTTGTTCCTTGTATTGAATATTGTGTGTGAAAGAAATAACAAGGGTCTCCTTTAAATAGGAGGGGGAATCTCAACGTAGTATATAAGAATTTATTACAAAGATATGCAACTGGTACAACTATTTAATTTCGTGGTACGGACTTGGACTTTGTTGTAGACTTGGTCGCCTTCGCCCACGTACTGTTTGCTCGTGACAGTCACTGATTTGCATCGCCCCGATTTCGAATGCAGGGAAGATTCGGGCTCAGGACTCGAGCCGTACTTCGAGGCTTATGCGGACAGGTTATGAAATGATATAATAGCAAAGTGTGTTGCAGGGTTGAGTGTGCTTTATAGGAAATGTGTGCTAAAAATTGGCTATGTGTAGAAAGAATTGCGGACCGCACAATTATGGTTGTTGCAGCAAAAAGTTCTCTACGGCCGCACAATTACATTGCGGACTACACAAATCGAAGGGGGAAAATGACAACTCTATGAAGTTGGTTTGTCAGAGAAATGGCCAATTTGTGGCCACAAGAAAAAATCTACGGTCCACAACAAATTATGTGAACCGCAACAACAAAAGGGTTTCTGAGCCCTCCGGTAACAGAGTGCGGAGCGCAATTGGAATTCTACGGCCGTACTCACTGCTCTTTCCTTTAGAAAAAACTCGGCAAGAATAAATAGAAAGCTTCAGGTTACTGTTACACTTTTTACCTCTCTAAGCACCCAAAAGTCTAAGAAAAATTGAAAGCATCCGGTAAATAATCTGCCACACGCACTAAACATATGTGATCACTCATTTACACTACCTCATATCAAGTATGCCTCAGTTACTTGTAGAATTTTTCAATTACTTGTTTAATTTAAAGCTTGTTAGTTAATGTTAGGCCATTTGTCAGTAGAATTCAATCAGACAATCATGTGGGGCTTAAAACTTAGTGAGTCAACTGGTACCTTCTCTAGGGGGAATGGGTAAATTGGTTTTCCTTATACACTGCTACCATGTAAATTTGCGCAAAAATTGCAAGCCATAGAACTCTGATCGTAATAATATCGGTGGATGCACAAGAAATTGTGCGGTATGCAAAAGTTGAAATTAGGGTACTTTAAACAAACACGATTATGCGTCCGCAATAGAAAATGTGCGTTTCGCAGAAAACATATGGCGGTCGCAAAATAGTTTAGTATCTGTTATTAAAGAGTTGGCTTAGTGATGGTGTCTGAGTTACTGACGCAACGACAATTGCGCAAAATGAAATCCATTTCTGCAGCCACAATGACACATTGTGCAGTCCGCAATGCCCATTCTACGGCCACAATGACAAGTCTGCGGACCGCAACTTCCTACCCGGCAACCATGTTTTCAACTGTGTTTGTTTTCCCTGGTGTTGTCATGTCTGTTTGAACTTGAAATTGTAACTAATAACTTACTTTTCTTGGTACAGAAATAGGTTCAATCTCAAGGTAGAGGAGATACTTCAAAAGGGAGGGGTGACACTTCTCAGAGACGAGGGAAGAGATCCTTACCTGGTGCCTAACAACATAAGATGAGAAAGAAAACAACTATTGGCAGAGGAAGAGGTGCAAACCCCTCAGAGACCATTTCTTATGTCCGGTGTAGCGATGTATCAAAGGGAAGCTCAGCCTCTGTACATGAACAACCGACCATCCAATCAAGGGCGCCAGAGAGATATCAGCTAAGGGATGAGTCGTCATCATCACATAGCACCTCTGATGGTTAGAAGAGTGCTAGTCAGGCTTCAGAGCCTTCCATTGAACCTGTTCCCCAGGCACCTGATGCTACAGTTGATGACATCCCCGATGATGGCAGACGGGGAGATGCCACAGTTTTCTGACTTGAGAGGTCGAAGAAGAAAGAGTTGTGGGAGGACTGTTTCATTTGTTTGGCTATTTTTTCTAGATTCTGTGAGTACTGGCCAACGAGGTCGCTAACGCTTGAGCGACAGTTCTAGTTGAAAGATATAGAAAAGTACAACCATGCAGTCTTGAGGCAATTCGGTTGAGCCTTCCTCTAGTGCCGCAACAATGCCTCCACCACCATTCTCAGTTCCCATTACATTTCCTTCCACATGTTCCACCTCAGCTTTGAAGTCGGTGCCTATGCCTATTGCTTCACCTTCTACACTTCGAGTCTCCCAAAAACTGGCAAGTCCCAACAACTGGATGCAGACAACCAGTACAAAGCTATTTGACATATCCAGTACTGTTCCATATGAATTAGCTAATTTAAATTCATAGTACGATTTACACCATAAGTTCATTTTCCTCTTTTAACTTTCAACATTTGATAATCGAAAAACATACATAATACATACAACTTTTCCAATACGGACCATGATTTCGACCGAACGCATCTACTGCCTAAAATAGATATATACAACCCACACAGTGTCTACGGAGCCACTAAGAGTACTAGGATTTTTACATAAACTTGCCGGCAACAAGGCCCCGGCTATACCATTAATGACACAACATATACAAAAGAAGATGGTATAGACTACACACGACCCCAAGAGGAAGTGGGGCTCACTAGAACTGCTGAAGGGATGAAGAGAAGGCACCACTATCGGCGGACGGAGCTACTTGCTATAGATCCACCTACATCCATATAAAAGATGTAGTGCCCCCGGCAAAAGGGACGTTAGTACCATTGAATAGTACTAGTATGTATGAACAAACTTTACTCTAAGTAAAATCAAAGCAATGCGCAGATAGAAGGCAGTCAAAGAAACCAAATAATCATTGTAGAGAGATACAAAGAATCACAAATAAGATTTTCACATCCTTACTTCAATTGTTCTCCTGTTGCGGCGCATAACCCGATCCCACCTTACAATCATATTCCGCCCTTATTTCTTCTCATCATTCCACCCTTATTTCTTCTGTTGTGGCGTGAAACCCGATCCCACCGTACAATCTCATTCCACCCTTATTACTTCTCAATAATCATCCTTATTTCACCTATTGCGACGCGCAACCCGATCCCGCCGGACAATCACATTTCATAGCAACACAACAACCCAAAATTCAATCACAAGGCTTCATATCATCAAGAGTATAATTTCATACCAACCATACAAACATGTGTTCACAATAGTCTTTACCAAACAGTAAGTCATGTACAGTATTCCATAATCATTTAGCTTAATAAAATCAGTCCACATTTACTTCCCATCATTTGTAGCAACATCAAACAACAATTCAGTCACAAAGATTCTCATCATCAAGTACATTCATTCGTAACAACCAAATAACCATATGAAATCAAGGACACCGAAATCTTTACCAAACAGTGAGTCAAATGCGGTATGCAATAAACATATAGCTCAATTAGTTAAATCCACATTTCCTTTCCATTATTTACTACACAACATTTAGCACTTAGATACATTCAACAATTGGATTCGTTATCATTTATTTCATTTGGTAGCACAACCTTTTCATACCGAGATGTTCAATCACATAACGAGTTTTGCACATGATAGAGTAAGCACAAGGAATCACCCTTTTCACAATCTCACATAGCATGGTGGCATGGAAAATCAACTAGGACAATCAGAGAATAGAATCTTACGTCTCAACATATTAGAACAATCGATTCACATATGCATTAGCTAGGAACTCATACCGAATTCTCAGACACCAAAACGCGACTCTACAAAGATTAAAATTAGCCATACATACCTCGAGTCAGAATTTCCCTTCAATATCTATTCTCAAACCACCGGACCTTCTAACGCCTTCAATCAAGTTTACAAGATGACATGTTTAGACTTAGAGTTATAAATCATGAACTCATTTGGACATTTTATCAAACACAATGTGATCCCTTAGATTAAATAAACCCTTTTTAGTGAAAGACCACTCTAACTTGCTTCTCTTTACTAGATTATGGATCACTATTCACATGCATGCAAGGTCTTAACTTTCATTCTCAAGAACCAACCTATGTGTGTTTTATTCTTAACTAAAATCTGAGAATTTGGGGAAATAGGGTGAAGACTTACCTCTTGTGGTGAAGAAGACAACGACTACTCGAAGATATCCAGGCCTGAGTAGAGGTGGTGGACTGATTTGATGAAGAAGATGACTTTCTCTCACCAAATTCACTCCCCCTTCTCTCTATTTTAGTCAAATAGATGTAAAATAATGAAGGGGAGGGGTGTTTAATTAAACTAGGGTCGGGTTTTAAATTAAAAATTAGAAGCCCCGAAGTAGGAAATGCGGTCAGGAATGCGATCGCATTCCTGCTATGTGGTCCGCATTCCTGTCGCATAAATGGCCCTCAGTTTGGCCAAAAATGAAAGCAGGCTTCCCAGGTATGCGACCACTATGCGGTCCACATACCTATTATGCGATCGCATAGTGCGTTGCATAACTCCCTCCGCAAGAATCAAGGTGCAAGAATGCGACAAACATGCAACCCGCATTCTCAAAATGTGATCGCATCTTGGGCCACATAGCTATCCTTGAAATGGACAGCAACTATCCAGGTATGCGACCACTATGCGGTCCGCATACCTGATCTGCAATCGCATAGTGGATCGCAGTTCCGCGAAATTCTGGGAAATTATATCCTTTAAGTTCCGGGGTACTTTTACTTCAAAAAAAGATCCGTTTTAAAGAACTTTTACAGTTATAACAACATGGGAACCTACCCGGGCATCGTCTTTAGTTAAATAATTTACGGGTCTTCACACTAAAAATATGCGATTTATTTTAATGCTAGTTGTTAAGAAAGAGATGCTAAGTGTGAGTGAAATAAGTGAGGTAAATATAATATGAAATCGAAGATAGGCAAACAAGACTGCCTCAAGTCGGGGGTTCTGAGCTAGCCGAGATAGGACCTCGAGGTCGAGGCTCAGGGTCAGTGATGTGCGATCGATGAAGCTATAACAACTTTATGGGCCTCGAAGAAGTCTATCTATGATCAATGATGGATAATAAATAAAAAATAATTAATGAAATACAATAAATGTAAGTAACAAATCAGTAAAGACACAATAAAGGATGTTTGAGTTAGAGAGCAAAGAATGTTCTTGTTCCTTGTATTGAATATTGTGTGTGCAAAAAATAACAAGGGCCCCTTTTATATAGGAGGGGGAATCTTAACGTAGTACATAAGAATTTATTACAAATATATGCAACTGGTACAACTATTTAATTTCTTGGTACGGACTTGGACTTTGTTGCAGACTTGGACGCCTTCGCCCATGTACCGCTTGCTCGTGACAGTCACTGATTTGCATCGCCCCGATTCCAAACGCAGGGAAGATTCAAGCTCAGGCCTCGAGCCGTACTTCGAGGCTTATGCGGACAGGTTCTGAAATGCCATAATAGCCAAGTATGTTGCAGGGTTGAGTGTGCTTTACAGTAAATGTGTGCAAAATTTTGGCTAACTGTAGAAAGAATTGCGGAGCGCACAATTATGGTTGTTGCAGAAAAAGGTTCTCTACGGCCGCACAATTACATTGCGGACTACACAAACCGAAGGGGGAAAATGAAAACTCTATGAAGTTGGTTTGTCAGAGAAATGGCCAATTTGTGGCCGCAAGAAAAAACATACGGTCCACAACAAATAATGCGGACCGCAACAACAAAAGGGTTTCTGAGCCCTCAGGTAACAGAGTGCGGAGAGCAATTGAATTCTGCGGCCGCACACACTCCTCTTTCCTTTAGAAAAAACTCGGCAAGAATAAATAGAAAGCTTGAGGCTACTGTTACACTTTTTACCTCACTGAGCACCCAAAAGTCTAAGAAAAATTGAAAGCATCCGGTAAATAATCTTCCACACGCACTAAACATATGTGATCACTCATTTGCACTACTTCATATCAAGTATGCTTCAATTACTTGTAAAAAATTTCAACTTTTTTGTTTAATTTACAACTTGTTAGTTAATGTTAGGCCATTTGTCAGTAGAATTCCATCACACAATCATGTGGGGCTTAAAACTTAGTGGGTCAACTGGTACCTGCTCTAGGGGAAATAGTTAAATAGGGTTTCATTATTATACACTACTACCATGTAAATTTGTGCAAACATTGCAAGCCTTAGAACTCTGATCGTAATTGTTTTGAAATCTGCGGTTGCACAACAAATTGTGCGGTATGCAGAAGTTGAAATTAGGGTACTTTAGACAAACGCGATTATGCGGCCGCAATAGAAAATGTGCGGACCCCAGAAAACTTATGGCGGTCGCAAAATAGTCCATTATCTGTTATTAGAGAGTTGGCTTAGTAGTGGAGTCTGAGTTACTGATGCAACGACAATTGCGCATAATGAAATCCATTTACGCAGCCACAATGACACATTGTGCATTCCGCAATCCCCATTCTACGGCCGCAATGACAAGTCTGCGGACCGCAACTTCCTACCCTGCAACCATGTTTTCAACTGTGTTTTTTCCCCTGGTGTTGTCATGTCTGTTTGAACTTGAAATTGTAACTAATAACTGCCTTTTCTTGGTACAGAAAATAGTTTTATCTCAAGGTAGAGGCGATACTTCAAAAGGGAGGGGTGACACTTCTCGGGGACGAGGGAAGAGACCCTTACCTGGTGCCTAACAACTTGAGATGAGAAAGAAAACAACTATTGGCAGAGGGAGAGGTGCAAACCCCTCGGAGACCATTTATTATGTCCCGTCTAGTGATGTATCCAAGGGAAGCTCAGCCTCTGTACATGAATAACCGACCATCCCATCAAGGGCTCCAGGGAGATATCAGCTAAGGTTTGAGCCGTCATCATCACATAGCACCTCTAATGGTTAGAAGAGTGCCAGTCAGGCTTCAGAGCCTTCCATTGTACCTGTTCCCCAGGCACCTGATGCTACAGTTGATGACATCCCCGATGATAGCAGAGGGGGAGATGCCACAGTTTTCGGGCTTGAGAGGTCGAAGAAGAAAGAGTTGTGGGAGGACTGTTTCATTAGTTTGGCTATTTTTTCTAGATTCCGTACTGGCCAACGAGGTCGCTAACGCTTGAGCAACAGTTCTAGTTGAAAGATATAGAAAAGTACAACTATGCAATCTTGAGGCAGTTTAGAGAACGCAAGGGGTGGATGTGTTTTACCCAGATCATAATGGATTCTTAGGTGTATATTGTCCTGCAATTCTACGCCAATGTGGCACACATCTAAAATTGGACAAAAGTGATAAAAGCGAGAACCCTCAAGGTGTGATTTGACCAGCACACATTGAACCCAAAGAGTACTTGGAGAAGTGTGCACTTGGGAGGCAGCTCGTCCCTGGTTAGCAGAGATTCCTGCAGCTCCTTTGCCACCATTACCATGGATCACAACAGGGGTTCGATTTCATAGGTGAAAGGGTGGTAGACCTTTGTATGCATCAGACTAGACCCGTGCCGGAAAGAGACTTATCTTCCAATACTGCGAGTTGTTCTAGTTTCATATATCATGGTCGGGTACCCGATCAGTGTGGGTGTCATGATGTCCGCCAAAATAATTGTGATTGCTAGGAAATCCGACTAGTCTTACCCATATCCCAACACTATTACGGAGTATCTCACAGATGTGGCGGTAGAGCCGAGGGATTATGATACGAAGGAGTGGTCGAAGAAGCCGTTCTCATGGTACTCTCTGATGGGTGATATGAACCCAAAGGAGAAAGTCAAACTCCTTCTACTACAAGCTAGTCTGATGAGCCCGCTATGGTAGTTGTAGAGGCATTTGGTGGTCCATCCAATTCGGCCGAGCCTTCCTCTAGTGCCGCAGCAATGCCTCCACCACCATTCTCAGTTCCTACTACATTTCCTGCCACATGTTCCACCTCGTCTTTGAAGTCGGTGCCTATGCCTATTGCTTCACCTTCTACACTTCGAGTCTCCCAAAAACTGGCGAGTCCCAACAACTGGATGCAGACATCCACTACAAAGCTGTTTGACATATCCAGTACTGCTGCAGCACAGTAATCCATTCCGACACCTCAAATTGCCTCCACCCCTATCGACAGTTCCCACTATATTTCCTGCCACATTTTCCACCTTGGCTTTGAAGCCGGTGCCTATGACTATTGTTCCACATTCATCCATCTGACATATCTAGTACTGTTGCAACACATTCATCCATTCCGGCACCTCAGGTTCCCCCGATAGTGGAAGAGTTATTAAAGAATATCATGGAGAACCATACCACCATTATGAACACTTTGGTAAAACATGGGGCAGTTATTAGGAGCTGGGAAAAGAAGTAAAGAAACTGAGAAAGTGCCAGGCTTCCAAGAAGTCAGTTAACAAGCTCCGGAGACAGGTGACAAAGATTCCAGCAACACAGATCTACCATTTGAGATGCTGACTGACCCAGCTCTTGCAGCACTATCAGCTCCATCGACACTAGTTGGCCAGTCTGAGGAGCCAGACATGAACGCCGACACTACCGAGGCAGTGTGTTAGATGTACACTCTCAAAATTAAGGATGATGAGATATAGTTAGAGAAGGTTGATGGCAGTGATGATGTTATTGACATAGAGAATTGAGGATGATGAGATCTAGTTAGAGAAGGTTGATGGCGGTGATGATGTTATTGACACAGAGATGTCCTAGGAGCCATAGGGAGGGAGTCTTCTTCACTCTTTCGCTTCCTTTACTCTTATTTTGAAAGAATTGAGGACAATACTTATTTTTATTTGGGGGGAGGGGGGTGGAGTTTATTTGATCTTATTTGCTGATTCTAAGTCATTTGGCATGTAATTAACTTGATAATATTGTCTTCTTCTTTCTCATAATGTATATATTCTCTCTCTTCTCTCATTATGTATATTTGTTATGCTTTCAATAGTTTTTTATTTGTAGCTTTTTTATATTTGTTTTCTTATTAGTTAGTGTTTAATTTAGTAGATTCTTTTTGATTTAGTAGCTTCTTTTTATGTTTTAGTAGATAATAAGCCTTTGGTGTTATTAATACCACAATTCTTTCCTTTCCAAAGGTAGTTTTTTATGTGAACTGAGTGACTCTTCCCAATGATGGATGGCGTGACAACCTTCTTAAGGGAATGAGTATGTTTTGCATTTAGGTAATAATAGTAGTAGTAATGAATAAAAAGAACTGATTAAGTAAAACTCGAAGAGTCAAACATGTTTCATTTGGCACCAACACATTTAACTATGTTCTTATGGTTAGAGACACGGATTTATAAAAAGAAATAACTCTAGTTAGTGACTTTGTGTTGACTTTGATACCATCGAGCGGTCACCTTGGACCATAGTGACCTTCAATCTTCTATGTTGTCATTATGGTCCCTCGACTATAATCTCTTTATCAATCTAGTTGCATGAGGGTGAGATTCTTTTTTTCTAGTCCAAGTACCCATGTAAAAGGTCTAGAACTTTCCCCAGATGTGCTTTAAGGCGAAATCGTAAGTTCTGCTTGGCTTTGAGCAGTGATTGTAGGCTTTTCTTGGCCTGTTTGAGTATTCTATTACCTACCAATGATGTCATCCCTAGTCAACCCCTTCGAGCCTTTGACCTTTTTCATTTGAAAACCATCCCTAGTCAACCCCTTTAGCCTTTAGCCTTTGACCCTCTCTTGGAACCCGAGAGTTCCTTAACACTCAGGTGAAACAATTGGCTAAAAATGTAAGTTTGGGGAGAGACGAGGAAAACAAAGGGTATCAAGCCACAAAAGGAGAAAAGAAATTATGAGAGTAAAGGAAAAGAATAGAAAAGAACAAGAAGGGAAATGCAAAAAAGGTGAAAAAATGAAAGAGTTGAAAGGATTCAAAGAAAGGAAATGTTTCCAAACAAGGAGAAATATGAACGTAATGATCAAGAAAGAGTGATGTTAAGTCTCTCTAGTCCCCCAAGGAAAAACAAGTGCCTCAAGGAATTGGAAAAGTGTGAGCCAAGTATTAAAAGATGGAGTGATTAAGGAAGGTGTAACCACTTATCCATATTGTATCAATCCCTAATCCAAAAGCCTTCATTACTCCCCGAAATAAGTCCTATTTTATTTTTAGCCGAGTGACCTACATTAGTGGTGATATACATGAGGGGAAAGCTTAGGGTACCGGAAGCCGTACTTCTGACATCTCTTGAGAGAGATGAGTGAACCTTTCATAAATTTTTTAATTAAGTGTTAAATTCTTAAGTGAGCTTGGAAAATGGTGAGTAGAGGAGGAGGAGTTTGGGATCCACCATGAAGTACAAGATAGAGCGAAAGTCCTTGATGAGTAAAGTCATCCCTTGATGCTCGAATGTCACATTAGAACTATATGTGATTAAATTTTTAACTTGTTGCCTTGTCAATAAATCATAAGTGGAGTGGGTAATTGTCGGTTCCAACTGATGTGTGAATTGTTCAACCATGGCTAGCTGTAATGTCCCTTAAATTTTGGGAGGTGGGAACTATTTTATTTGCTTGAGGAAAAGCAAAGACTTAAGTTTGGGGGAGTTAATAAGTGTGGATTTTGACTACTTATTAGCGCCTTTTAGCTTTTATTTTAGTCTAAAAGTATTGAATTGTGTTCCTGAAACTAATGAAATGTGCTAAATTGCAGGAATGTTAGAAGATGGACTCCCGAGACGAAATCCGACTAAAAAAGGATTAATCTAAACTCAAGGCAATAAAATCCACAAAAGCTTATGTGTACGGCTAAAATCGGGTAGACCAATTTTATGATTATTATAACATTCGGTGGTTCGATTACAAAAGATCCCAGGTACGACTTGAGGTTCGACCTCGAGCTTTCATAACAGTCGCTTTCGAGGCGTTGCAGGCTCAGGGCTGACAAGATGGGGCGGCACGAACATTGAGGCAAACAGCTCTGCAATAAAGTACGACTCCGTGCTCAGACGCTAACTGGTAAAATCAATCACAGATCTTTGTAATAAATGTTAGATGTACTATGTTGGTTCTCCCCCGCCTATATAAAGGGGGACCCTTATTGTTCCTATCACATATTATCGAATACAAGGCATAAGAACATTCTTTGTTTTAATATCAAAACATTCTCTATCTCTATTTACTAGCTCATTTACTCACATCTACTGCTTTCCATTACTTGTTCTTCATTTATAGCTTATCATTGATCATAAATAGTGTAGTCCAAGGTCTATAAGCCTATTATAGCTACGCCGACCGTCCGTCCAAGGCTCTAAAGCTCGGTCTCAAGGACCCTCGAGGTCAACATCGAGCCTTCGACTTAAGGCGTTCTGGTTTTCTTTTCTTCAACTCTCTCACTGCTTTCACTCTACTCTGTCCTAACTCACTTGGCTATAATTGTTCAATAACTGGTATTAAGATAAATCACATATTTTTAGAACAACTTAACTAATTATAATTGTAACTACCATTTTCCCGGTAGACAGTTTGGGGCCCACCGTGGCGCTAAAAATAATAGTTATTGTTTTAGCACTGGTTCATTGAATAAAACGCAAGTTATCTTTCACACTGTTTCTAGCCCCAAGAACTTTTGCTTTCAGGTCAGATGGCAGGACCAACGAATACATATGAAGGTAGCAGTTGTGAAAACTTTGGAGAGAATGACATAGCCATCGCATGTGCCGATACATCATTGCAAAATCGCAGTGACACACTTGAGATACACCTCGAGGGTACAGACTCAAGCAGCACCCGACACAATGATACCAGCTCTCACACCGACGAAAGTACACATCGGGGAGATCGATGCAGAACACGAGGGACCATCGCACAATGGGAAGGAGAAGCCAGCCTCAGTGTAATCTTCAAGATGTTGCAGACACAGCAAGTGGCCATCACTCAGCTGTTAAACCATTAGATAATTTCGAGCGAGGGAGCGTTAGGATCAACCCCTCGAACGTGGCGATCGTCGGAAAGGTCAGGTGATAATGGTCCAGCGACCAACAACGCTATTTTAAGGACATTCGAAGGATTCGTAAAGAGGATAGCATCAAGGCTCCCGAAGAGGGAGCCAAAGTCGTACAAGGAAAGATATCAGCCTTATATCAAGATTAGGAAGGACGCCGTAAGGAACAATGTACCCCAAGCCGACAAAAGGACGGACCAAGGTTAAAACCCTCCAAGAATGGTGTTCAAACCTAGAACTAGCAGGTATCCAGAGCCGGCGGATATGCCCCCGTCGTCCAAATACGACTTCGACACGGACGCTACAGGTGTTGTAGCGGCTATGAGTAGAATCAAGGACACCACATGGACGAGACCCATACTGATAGATCCTTCACAAAGAAACCCTAATTTGGTGTGCGGATTTCACGGAGCACACGGCCACAGGACCGAAGTTTGCAGGAAGCTCCGAGATGAAGCAACCCAGTTAATAAGCAAGGGATACCTCCGAGAGTTCGTTGACAGCCAAACCGCGAGGCACACTTAGGGAGGAAGAACCCTTCTGAAGGAGCAGAGCCAGGTAAGGAAACTTCGGCCCGACAGGCACCCATCCGAGAACCAGGTACGTAATTCCTTGTCTAGCTAAGCAGCATAAATCCCCGTTTGAGGGGGACGAAACTTCCGTACCGGTTGTCACGTCCTGGGATCTGGAACATTTTATATATAATTTTATGCAAGATTTAGTAATATGTTTATTTTGATGTCTATCATAAGAGGCCCGAATTATCAGGTCGACTGACCATTTAGTCCATCAAGCTTAAAGGGTTCGAATGGGCCGCCGAAATCCCAAATCTGGGCAAATTTGGTGCCATCCTGTGTACACCTGATCAAAAAGGGGAAGCCTCCAGTAAAAATAAGTATATTTCCTGGGGCACATGCCCTATCTCCCCGAGCGACCTCGGGTCCAACATAATCCCGAGGTGGTCGATGAATAGCACGATCATACAATCTGCAAAACCCGCAAAAATGACTAACAATTGAGCCGAAAGTAAGGTTATGAATATTGGTTCAAACATGACTGAAGGGCAGGAGTAGAGTTCTCCTGGTGAATCCCGAGCATAGTTTTAGTTTCATGGCCACATTGCAGGGGATAGATCCCGACGCGGAGAGCAAAAACGATATCTCCAAATCTCGCAACCGGAGAATCGACTCTACATAAAGCACTTCTAAAGCCATAACCGCCCCGTCACCATGCCCACTCGCGAAATGGAGGACGATCGTCATCAGGACTCCAACGACAAATAGGTAAAACCAAACTTACCTTATTTTGTGACTTACTATTCCTTAAGATAGGGGAAGCGCATGTTCTCAAAAGGATGTCGATGACCTGGTGCGGGACCACGACAAACCCCGATGCCATAAATGATCAGCCCGCATGACAGATCCCACAAATACTAGGAAGTGGTCAATCGAAAGCAGGGTTTCCCGAGGATCGTAAACTTAGAATGTCCTACCAAACGACCTGTTACCTCCATGCCAACAGAATCTGAGAGCTGAACCAGCGTCCAAATTTTGAAAAGGGAGCCGAAAGTGTAAAGGAAGGCGGAGGCGAGCGCCAGAGTTCGGTACGCCAAGAGAATTCAAGCAACAAAAGTTGTAAACAAAAACCCTCGAGATAGCATATAAATGACAGGGGGATCCATCGGTTTGAATAACCGTCCAAAAATGAAAGCCGCCTGATGAAATTTAAGAGTCCGGGGTTCGGCTCTAAAGTAAGGATGTCCCGAATCATTCATAACCCCAAATGACGCAAGGTCGAGTCAAGCTCGAGCTGGGGAAGGCCATAGCGCATCTTCAGAAAAATCATGCGGGACCGTCACCTCAATTGAACGCACCCATGCTCCGACATTGCCAATGTCAAGGTAAAATTGTATTCCTATTGTTTCATCCGTATATCCCGAACTGACCCTTGCAGATGCCTAACGGGAGACATCAAAACATCTACCAGTCCTGCAAGATCCTTGGGATACAATAGCGTACGTTACACTCTTTTTCTTTGATCGGGTTTTTATCCTCAAAAGGGGTTTTACCGGCAAGGTTTTTAACTATGCATCACCTAGGCACTATCAAAAGGAAGGTCAACTAAGTATTCAAGGTTTCACACCAATCAACCTCAAATTATGGGGAGCATCGCCCTGGGGGATCGCTTTCATGAACAAAGCAAGCCGAGGAAAATTCCGATAGAGAAATTGTATACCAGGCCAAACGGTCAAAGAAAACATGTGTACTCATAGCAAGTAGTCAAAGGAGTAATTTATCATCAAACACTTTATTAACCCTGGAAACGACTGTCACTATCACTAAAATTCTCAAGACCCGAGGTCGTAAGATCCAAAGAGGGTAACCTCGGATATGTTGAAAACCGTAAGTTCTACGGGCATGACCGAAATCCCAAGGCCCCAAGTGGGTGTATTTAAATGACAAGACGCGATCCCGACTTCAAAACTGAGGCAATATATTCGAACTTGTAAGACCCCTAAAAAGGCATACCCTCGAATATAGATGACGAGGATACACTACCCGGGACTAAGGGCTAGGGCAAAGCAAGACGACTCTAGTTGATGGGCTACGTCCCAACAGCAGCAAGAGATTCGGGGACGCCTGACTATCGCTTTAAAATCAAATCCTTTGAAATTATTTCGGAAAGAACCGCTTAAAATCATGCTACCTTTAGTGTAAGCAAGAGTTTCGAACATTTGCATGTCGGCGCGCATAACAGAGTTTCAAACATTTTCATGTCGGCTCGCATAACAGAGTTTCGAACATTTTCATGTCGGCTCGCATAAAAGAGTTTCGAACATATTCATGTCAGCTAGCATAAAAGAGTTTCGAACATTTTCATGTCGGCTCGTATACAAGTGTTTCGAACATTTTCATGCCAGCTCGAGAAAAGAGCTTCGGTCATTTTCATGTCGGCTCTCAAAGAAGAGTTTCGAACATTTTCATGCCGGCTCATAAGAAAGAGTTTTTTCCGTTTATCATAACGACTCATAATTGAGGTTCTATTGGACCGTCGAAGAGACATATAAACGTGAAAAGATTTAAGTGAATCTTTAAGCAGTGGAAAATACAGCCATAAAAGTCATGTAAGAGCCGTAAAGCCGACGCAGAAAGGCGTACGGACTAATTCAAAAACCTAAAGGGTCGACTCCCTAGAGCTGTAACCCGGTTCGGGGACTGAACCCAAAATTCACAACTGAAGTCGCGTAAGAGCCTTAAAGCCAGCGCATAAAGGCCCACAGGATACTTTAAACACCTAAAGGGTTGACTCCCTCGAGTCGTGACCCGGCTCGGGGACTGAGCCTAAAATGGTCATCTAAAATCGCGTAAGAGCCTTGATTCCAGCGCGAAGAAGCCTAAAGGCTAACATGAAAGCTAAGGGTCAATTAATTCAGTTAACGGTCCGATCCAAGGATCAATCCCGGAACAGTTTGCATGAAAGCCTAAAAGCAAACACACAGGACGACATCATGAAACCCACCGGTCAGTTAAAGGTCAGATCGAGCTGGCTCAAGGCTCGACTCAGGGACTGAAACCCGAAGAGTCAAACCCCTTGGCCGCGGCAACCTGGTCGACATTACAATTCGATGAAAAAAGCTAATGCAGAAACTACAGGAGACATAAGAGGAATGGATTATTACATACACGGTAAAACTAAAGGAACATATTTACAGGGCCCACTTACAGGGCCCATCTCCTAAACCCGTACAGAGAAGAAACAAACATAACCCTGACCCGCCATCAGAAGCATGCCGTCATGCGACTTCTTGGGAAGTCACACCCTTGGTGATCCCAGTTTCGTCCCTAGGGTTTCCAATAACTTCCTCCCCCTCGGGGACTTCGCCTCCATCACCACCATCTTCCGAGCCATTGCTCTATTCACCCTCAAAAGTTATCACGACAGCGGCCTCCTTTTCCTAGTGCTTCACCTTCTCGATCTCAGCAATCAGATCGATGCCCCGACGTAAACATGATCATTTGGGCCAGTTTTAAGTCGGGCCTGCCTCCGAGATTTCAGGCAAGCGTGATCTACAACTCGGGCCAGTTGTAAGTCGGCCCCTTCAGACACTTTCTTAACATAATCATTCGCCGTAGCGACATCCTCTTTATACGAAGAAACAAGTGCCTCGCTTTCAGCTCTGTCTGCGGATAGCGCGGTGACCAATTCAACGAGACGATCTTTATATGCATCGCACTCCTCCATGGTATCATGAATTTGACGCTCAAACGAAGTCACCTTCCCTTCAAGAGCACTTTTCTCGGCAATTATCTCACTCACATGCCGTTGGAGTTCGAGAATCTCAACGCCCTGGGCTCCTCATCTCCTCCTTCAACAAGGCATCTCTCTTCTCAAACTGAAAAAGAAACAGCCCAAGACGAGTCATGTCTCCATAATAGGGTAGACGTGCTAGGAGAAATAGGGAAAAGTTATGGTACCTGTCAACGAGGCAAGCCCTCTCTCTGGACTTCTCCTCTAAGCAAGCCTGAAGATCGCGGAGCTCCCTTTCTTTCTCATCAAGGCAACGTCTAAGTTTTCTAACCTCAAAAGTGATCTTCCTACACTCACCCTCATAAAAAGCTGACTCGGCTTGAAATTTAGCGAAGGTCTTTTCGTAAAATACCCTGGCCTGAAAATACGAACGAAGCGAAATAAGAAGTATAAAGGTCAAAACATACAGTGTGATTTGCGAAAAAACACTAGTCTACAAAGTCTTTCAAGCTCGCTGAAAATGGGCGACTTGCTGGGTTCGGCATTCCCTCCGGCCTCACCATGTGGCCTTTTAATCACGCCCCCGCCGGACGCTCCCAAGTCAAGAGCCCTTCGTGTTGAACATCCTGTGATCATTCCAGAGGAAAAGTCGGTTCTAGAGGGGAGTCATTCACGTCAATTATCTTGAATAAATAAATCGGGCCCTTCCCTCTCCCTCGATGAACATCGGAATAAGACACCTCCGGCCCCGCAACCAAATGTGTATCAACTAGGGTGAATCCTGGCTAAATTTTGGATCAGGATAATCATCTGCTTCACCACCGACGACCCCCTCAGCTCCAAACTGGGCAGCTGCCACATCAGAAATCGGCCTGGACACCTCTGGCTCGGTGGCTTCCGGATCAACAAGACGTAAAGAGGTCGGGTTTTCTTCTTCCACTGACACAGCCTCAAAATCAGCTTTTTCCCCACTGACGACTCGGGTACCCACACAGACCTCGGAGGTCGAAACCACCGAGCCGACTGAAGGTTTATCCGCCTTGGTTTTCTTCAATTTTGAAGATTCGGTTAGAGAACTGTTCTTTCACTTCTCCCATTTGGCAGATTTCGGGATACCCGCCTCCTCGAGCGGCGCTTCCCTCATCATAAAACTTTCCCCCTGACCTGTGCAAATGTAAAGCGTAAACCGTCGGGTGCGAAAACCTGATCATCAGTATCCTCCCCAAAGGAACACATCTACAGCCAAAAAGGCTTACCATGATTTTTCGCCTCCCATCAGCCCACTAAAGAATCGCGCCACACCCACTTAGCATATGGGCAGACCAAATCTAGCTGAAAAACCTAGTCCGAGAGACTTCTGATTGAACCGGGGTACGCAACGATCGTTGCAGCAATGACATAAAACATTAAATAAGATAATAAAAAGAAAGGCATCTGGTGGGTATGCGCACTTATGTTTCGTTTTCCACTTCTTTGGGAATGGCATCCTTTCCTTCAGAATCAAATCTGCAGTCTTGATACGGACAAAACGACTCATCCACACTTGGTCCCTAACTTCGCCAGTGCATGCAAAAAAGGCCTTCGAAGCCCGACGTTGAAGTTTGATCAGACCACCTCGATTAAGTTGGGGACTGTACATTCTAATCAAATGGTCAAGCGTAAAAGGAATTCCCTCAACCATGTTAACAAGATACCTGGTCATATATACAACGTGCCAAAATGACGGATGAATCTGACCAAGGGTCACCTGGTATTGATCGCAGAAGTCCAGAATAACGGGGTCTATTTGGGGAGAAGAAGGTCCCACCAGTCCAAGAGTGAATGGGTAAGTATACACGCTGAGAAAGACAACTTCATGCAGAGTAATATCTTCCTCACGGGAAGTGATCTTCACCAGCACCGAATGACTCCTCCGGCAATCCATTTTTACTTTACCACTGTAGGAGATCAAGCTGATATATCGGGACATGAGCTCTCACCGCTCTGGCCTCGAACGGGGTCAGTCAATTTTGAAATCAGAAGTTATTACGCAAGCCTTGGGTACGCAATCCTCAAGGCGATGGGATGTCGTCCTTTTCTCATTTGATTGTCGAGAAGGAGAGGAAGGTTCGTCAGCCCGAGGAACTCATAAGGAGGTACCGAAAAGGAAGGGAGCACATAAGTTCGGAGAAGGAATCCGAAATAGGGAGAGATTTTTAAGAACTTGTGGACACTACTAGAGAAAAGGGGTGAAAGGGGCGAGTATTTATAGAATAAACTTCGCATACGCCAAAGAAAGTCAAGGGGCGATGGTCGCTGTAATCAATGTAGGGACTTTCAAAATAGTTTTACGAACATGGTCTCTCTCTCTACCTCGACAGTCATCTCGTACGGCGGGGACAACGCAATTACGAAAAAACCAAGGGGTAATGAATTAAAAAACAGTTCTTGTATCTAAATTTCATGAAATGTGGGGACTATCTGTGTATGTCTAAAATCGGGCAGGCCGATTTTATGCTTATTATAACATTCGGTGGTTCGATTACAAAAGATCTCAGGTACGGCTTGAGGTTTGACCTCGAGCCTTCATAACAGTCACCTTCGAGGCGTTGCAGGCTCAGGGCTGACAATATGGGGCGGCACGATGATTAAGGCAAACAACTCTGCAATAAAGTACGACTCCGTGCTCAGACGCTAACTGGTCAAATCAATCACAGATCTTTGTAATAAATGTTAGATGTACTGTGTTGGTTCTCGCCGCCTATATAAAGGGGGACCCTTATTATTCCTAGCACATATTATCGAATACAAGGCATAAGAACATTTTCTATTTTAATATCAAAACATTCTTTATCTCTCTTTGCTAGCTCATTTACTCACATCTACTGCTTTCCATTACATGTTCTTCATTTATAGCTTATCATTGAACATAAATAGTGCAGTCCAAGGCCTATAAGCCTGTTATAGCTCCGCTGATTTTCCGACCCAGACCCCGAACCTTGGTCTCAAGGACCCTCGAGGTCAACATCGAGCTTTCGAATTAAGCGTTACAGTTTGCTTTTCTTCTGCTCTCCAACTTTTTTCACTCTACTATGTCCTAACGCACTTGGCTATAATTGTTCAATAATTGGAATAAAGATAAATCACATATTTTTAGAACCACTTAACTAAATATAACTGTAATTACCATTTTCCTGGTAAAATCTTACAAAGTACGGACCATAGAATTTCATTCCGGCCGTAGATGATGAATGAAACCCCAACAAACTTTTGTGCAAATTGCAGACCGCAGATGTATTGTGCGGCTGCAAAATATGGGCTAGGAAAAACGTTTATAGCATGTGCAAATTCCCAAGTTCCAAGTCCCTCAAAATACTAGTGTAACGACCTGGCCGGTCGTTTTGGAGAGTTAGCACCCCGATCCCCTGATAACTGTTCCTCCCTTGTCTTATTAGGTTAATGGAACGAGTCGGAGCGTTAAGTGATGAAAATTGGAGTGTTTTTGGACATATAGTCCTTTAAGGTGAGCTTTGACCTTAGAAATTGGGCCGGAGCAAGAGCTGTATGAAGACGGACCCGGAATGAAAATTTGTCGACTCCGTCAGCTCTATTGAGTGATTTCGGGGTTGGGAGCGTGTTCGGAATGTGTTTTTAAGGCAAGACGTAGATTTAGGCTTGAATTGGCGAAAGTTAGAATTTCGGCGATTTTGACTGATAGGTGAGATTTTGATATCGGACTCGGAATGGAATTGTGAAAGCGACAGCAGGTCCGGAATGTCATTTATGACATGTGTGCAAAATTTGAGGTCATTCGGACGAGTTTAGACATGGTTCGGCGTCGAAGGTGAATTCTTGAAAAAATCCTAAGTCCTTAGGCTTGAATTTATGCATTTTGGGTATTTTGATGTTCTTGGACATGTTTTTAAGGCTCGACTAAGTTGAAATGAGGTATTGGGGTCAGTTGGTGGTTTTGGTTGAGGTCCCGGGGGCCTCCGAGTCGATTCGGATGTTTAACGGGGAGTTTTGGGATTTTGCAAGCAGCTGAACCAGATCCTCTTCTAGTGTTCCGCACCTGCGATGGAATCTCCGCAGGTGCGAGCTCGCAGGAGCGACCCCCCTAGCCGCAGGTGCGAAGTGTGAGGAGTCTTCCTAGGGTCCGCAGGTGCGAAGGAACTTCCGCAGGTGCGGAGCCGCACCAGCGACAAAAGACCCGCAGGCGCGACCCCTGTCCAATCTAAGTGAAAATCGCACCAGCGATTGGGTTTCCGGAGGCGCGAAGCCGCACCAGCGACCAGCCAGCCGCAAGTGCGATCCCAGGGGTTTTAAATGAAATCCCTCACCTGCGATGATATTTCCGCAGGTGCGGTACCGCAGGTGCGGTTAAAGGGACCGCAGGTGCGGAAATACCTGTTCATATTCTAAGAATCCGAGGGTTATGTTATTTCACAATTTTTGAGTTGTGGGAGCTCGGGAGGGGCGATCTTTGAGAGGATTTTTCACGTGGGTAATATAGGTAAGTGATTTTCTACCACCATAGGTTAATTTTCGCGTTCCTAATCTTATATCCCACCCTTAAATTCATGATTTTGAGTTAAAATTGGGGGAAAATGGAAGAAATTTCTTAGACCTAATTTTAGGGTTTTGATTGGGTAATTGACCTCCGATTTGAGAGATTTTCATATGGGTAGACTCCTGACCGAACAAGGGTTTAGAAAATATAAATTTTTCTCGATTCCGAGACGTGGGCCCGAGGGGCGTTTTGGTCAAATTTTCTAATTTCGCGTATTAGTTCTGAATTAATTAGTTATTTCGATTTCTTGAATTTATATTTACATTATCCCATCGAATTGAATAGATTTGGGCCACCCGAAATTGGATACTCATGGAAAGAGAGTGATTAGCGGTTGATTTGCACAGTTGAGGTAAGTGGTTTGCCTAACTCTGTGTTGGGGAATCTCCCTTAGGCATTTTTACTGGTTTTTCCTATAAAAACCCCGTGTACGTGAGGTGGCCAGCGCGTGCACGGGATATTTTCACTGATNTGAAACTGATTTAATGATCTTTCTTCGAGATTTCCAACTGGTTTTTCCTCAAACCCTTAAAACTACGTTATTTTGGAGATTTACTTTATATTACGTATAAATACAGGGATTGTGGGCATAGACATGAGCCTTTCCCTCATTCTGCATTGCAAACAGGGATTGCGGGCATAGACCCGAGCCTTTCCATCATTTTGCATTGCATACATAGGGATTGCGGGCATAGACCTGAGCCTTTCCCTCATTCTGCAT
>ML299513.1:55752-67316 GCA_005239495.1 Nicotiana undulata | reverse complement strand
TCTCCCAGAGCCGACGAGGTAGCAGCTAGCGTTCGCTGTCCCGTCCCTCTTTTCCCTATTCTCCTATCTGTATTGGGACTTTGAAACTTAAAACTTTAGTTTTTATTATTCTCAGTTGTATTGATGTTAGTAGCTCATGACTGCGTGACTCCGGATCCTAGTGTGATTGTTGGAGTTTATTTCTTTTATTAGACTGTTTACATGATTTAAAAATGTCAGTATTTCTATGAGTTGAGCCAATGATGAGTAAATTTTCTCTAATAAACGAATTGAGTATCGTTGTAACGGTTGGCTAGCCTGGTTCCACGACAGGCGCCATCACAACCTGGAAACGGGTCGTGACAGATATTATGCCCACCCCTAAAAGCAGCAATTAACAATGAAAGACAATAAGAAAAAGGCAACAAAAATAACTGTTAAAGCAATAATAAAATTTGTAATCAGCGCATAAACTAAACCCTAATGTCATGAAAATTGGTACACGTTTCTAATGCTCTTTAATAGGGATATTCATAAATAATAACTTTTCTATTTATTCTCTTAATAACTTGTTTGGATGGTTGTTACACATCGTTTCATAATGTATCGTATTGTATTGTATTGTATTGTATTGCATCGTTTGATAAATACGATGTTTGGATAGATTGTATCGTTTGTCGTTGTTTCATGATATCATGTATCAATAATATGACGAATAAATTTACAATATTATAAAGAAAAATTATAATACGGGGTAAATTTATTATATAAAAAGATAGGGTAAATAATAAAATAAAATAATTTAATAATAGTGAAATGTGAGATGATAGAAAAAGACAAGATAATGACGCAACCACACCAAATTGGTCGTTACATAAAGTGGCACATTTCTTCGTTACGTAACAACAGATTTAACGATACGATACAATAAAATTTAAGTAACAAACAAAACAAACATCGTATTTAACGTAACAATACGATACAATACAATGGGTAACGACCATCCAAACAAGCTATAAATGTTTTCCTTTTGAACCCACCGAAAATTTTACCTTTTTTAAATCTATATCTATATTATTATAAAAGCACAAATGTTTCATGCTAAATGTTGGATGACGAAAATATCCTTGAAATATTGATAGACTTTTATGCCCTTAAAAAGTTAAAATTTTTCTTTAAAAAATAATTTCATATTGGATAAAATTGCAATATTTAAAACTTTACCTAATTCGAATTTGCATGAGTTCCTAATCTTAATCAAATTTAAACTTCTCACACGTTAATGTCCACCTATTCCGAAGTTCCAACTCATACCAATTCTATATGAACAAGAACACGTTCAATCACATCTCACCACTATATCAAAGGTTATTTGTTGCCTCATTGAACTCCTTAAAATTAGCCTTTATTGCACAAATATATTAAAATTATTCTCTTCGAGGAAAAAGATTCTCTAACGAAGTTGTCTATATTTAATTAAAAATAAGAAATATCCAAACATGAAATCTTGAGACTTTTTTACACTTTGTAAGTATATTTCATGTTGGAATTAAATATAACTATAATTAATCTTTAAAAATATCAAAATTATTTATGGTATTATAATTAATTATGATTATCTGAGTTGAAAACTATATCTCGTTGAACGCTCGTACTTTTTAGTACCAATGAATGAACTTCTAGCTTTTTCATTACTTGATATATTGTGTAAAGATATACCAATTTTAGATTAACAAGAATACTTTGAGCCACCTATTATACTATTTTATTTTTCTCATGCGGTGTCCGATATCCATATGGGAGTCCGATTAAATCCGGATTCGCGCCGGAAAATTCCACATTTGGGGTAAAGCGCTCCCTAACAAAGGCGACTCCATACCCAAGGCTCGAACCCGAGACCTCTGGTTAAGGATGAAGGAGTACTTGTCACTCCACCACAACCCTTATTAGTCACATATTATACTATTAACACTCTATATACACGGATTATATAATTTATTTATCACATGAGTTTTTTCGTGATACGCACCCTTCCTACGGAAAAAAGATACTTACAACTTTGGTCAAATTATAATTATTGTAGTCAGAGAATCACTATCCCATCAAGTAAATATGATAAAGCTTTTGCTCTTGAGGTTTAGCACTATTAACGTCTTCAGATGTCGATCAAAGTTCGATTTTGAGTTCTCAATGAGATTATGATAAAGTGTATCGCATGTGGTAGCGGATCTAGAATTTTGAGACTGTAGGTGCTCATTTATTCTTAATTTAATAATTTCTACATAGACTGGATGCTTAGTTAATATATTTGTACAAGTAACGAATTTTTTTATATAAGTAGTAGTGTTGTTTTCAAAAGCAATGGGTGTTGAAGAACCCATAGTACATAACGTGGATCCGCCATTGATCGCATGGATTAGAAATTCTACCAAGCTTGTCCGTCAATTGTGAGACCTAAGCAACCTAGTGCTCTGATACCAACTTGTCACGATTCGAATTTTCCACCGTTGGGACAGTGATGGCGCCTAACGTTGAACCCTCTAGGCAAGCCAACATGAATGTTTAATTTACCTTATTCCTTTATTAATATCCAATAACAGGTGAAATACAGAACCAACAGAAATGAAAGTACAAAATGAAGCAAAGTATAATAACTTAATTTAATACCGTTACGAATTTCACAATACCAACCCAGAATTTTGGTGTCATAAAGTCACGAACTGTCTATGAATAATACATATAAAGGTCTGAATGAAATGAGTACATCTGTTTCTGAAATAACTAGAACATAATACAAGATAAGTAGGAGGGGACGCCAAGGCCTGCGGACTACCTCGGTGTCTCCACGTGGACTGAAGGCAGCCTCCTCAATCTAAGGTCCGTAGGGTCCTGTACCGGGATCTACAAAACAAAAATGTGCAGAGTGTAGCATTAGTAACCGACCTCATGTACTGAGTTAGTGTCGAGCCTAACCTCGGCGAAGTAGTGACGAGGCTAGGACACGACAACCAAAACAACCTGTGCAGTTTAATAATACACGGAAGAAATAATAACAATAATAAATGAGCGACTAAGTACAAAGGAAAAAGGGGAACATGCTGAGGGGAAAGATATCAAATACTGGAAATGAATAAGACAACAATTCAAATGTCAACCTTAACAGCAGAAAATAGCAACACAAAGGAAATAGTGCACGGAATCACCCTTCGTTCTTTTACTCTCATCCTAACCAACTAGTAAATGCAAGTGCACGGCATCACCCTTCGTGCTTTTACTCTCATCCTTACAATAAATCATTAGAAACGGCACGACATCACCCTTCGTGCTTTTAATATCATAATATGGCACAACAACACCCTTCGTGCTTTTACACTCATTCACAATATCATACACGGCATCACCCTTCGTGTTTTACACTCTTCCTCACCCAAACCATATCAATAACAACAATCCGGCAAGGAAATTCAACAATAGGAACAACAATAATAAAATCATAACGTCCCGGCAAGGAAACACCAATAGAATCAATACCATCCCGACAAGGGACACAACTATAATCAATCTCACTTAGTACATAACTTCACATAGAATTTATCAACCGATACCAATACTCAACACTAATCAACATCAAGAATTTCCACCAATACGAATAACCACAAAATGAACTCAAGAAATAATCAATGAAAAACCACATTGTGAGCACGTGATTTTTACTCGCCATGTCATCCTATAAAAATCTCAATAAATCAATTGAATTTATGAATTTTGTTGATTTTTAGTGATTAATTGTGAATTATTTGCATTTGCATATCCGTAATTCATCTTATAAAATTATTAAAATTGCGTCACCATTATCAAAGGGTTATGAACTCATCATTTGTAATCAGTTTGAATTAAAAATGAACGAATAATGGTTATTTGACGTAATGTAGTTTTTAACAACTAATTACTAAAGTTAATCATTTTTATCCGATAAGTCGTGGATTTAATTAGAAATATAAAATTAGTTATTTTATTCTCAATTAATTTGTAATTAGATGGAAAATAAGGTTTAAAAAAATAACTATTATATTTTGTTGGAATTAATTAGGTTTGATTTTAATTAGTGGGGCTAATTAACTAAGAGAACCAATTTCGGACCTGGGCTCAAACCACACAGGCCCAAAAAAAACCCGTCTCGACACCAACCCACACTCACCAGCCCAAACCCCAAAACCCTACCCGGCCTGCCCCAGCCCCAGCCCCAGTACCCAAAACGACCCCGTTTCACACCCCTCGTCCCCCAGCCATTGTATCATCTTGATCCAACGGCTCACAACCCCACATCACCTAAATATAAAAATGTCCTAAAGCACCCCACTAGCCCTAATTCAAAGTCTAACACCCCCTTTCCACCCTTCTCTCATCTCTCTCAACCCTCACCGTCTACGTCGCTCCTCCGCCCTAGCTCCGCCGGCCGGAATCGCCTCCAGCAGCGGAGCTCATCCAAACTTTACCAAAACTTCACCCTATGACCTGTTCTTCACCCCGATCTTGACTTATTTCAGATCTGAAATTCACAGATCCTTGACACCGTGTTAAGTTCCAGTTTTTTAAGGCTCTGTGACTTAGACTCGCATGAGTCGATGGCTCGTAACAATAGCCATCAATTCATGCTAGTCAAAGTCACTGTTGAGTCCACCGGAGTCCGGTCAAACTCCGGCAAGTCGCCAGAATTCAACCAAAAGCCTGGAGACCACCACCGGTACTCTGTGACTCCCTCTCTACTTCTTCCTTTTATTATTTAATTACTTCATGTCTTAAAACTAGGGTCTAGTTTAAGATTTATGAGGGAAAAAACCTATATGCTTTATGCTCTTCTGAAAATCATTGTTAGTCAATTATTAGAGTTGTTTATTTTGATTTCTGAAACTCGTTGAAGAATTGTTGGTTCAATTGATTCCTTGTTCAATGATTCGTCCCTTTTCGATTAATGATTCTTGGCATACTTAGTAGTGTTAGTAATTAGATTGAATACGATTTCGTTAATTAGTCTCGGATTTTTTACACCTTTAGTTCATTAAGAGAAATTAGTATACTCTCCCTTGTTTATTTCTCTGTTTTCCTTATCTGTTCCTGTTAAGACAATTAGTTAGGATTTAATCACTAATTAGCAGGATTACTTAAACTAACTACTTAATTCATTAGTTAATTATACCTAAATGAGTTTAATTAGTTTTAATTCGACCCTGTTTGCTAATTGTTGCTACTATGACCCTAGTTGATTACTTTGATAGTTGAAAGAAATTGAAAGGGGGTAAACAGATAATAAAAGAACTTAAAGGGTTGAAAATAATTAAGAAATATCAGAACAATCTAGAATAGGCCAGCTGTAAGAAGTTGGTTACAAAAATACTCTATCTTATCCTCTAATTTGAGGGGTCAGCACATGAAAAATAAGAAGGGCTCTTCCCTAGAGACCCTCACTCACAAAAAAAAAAAGATGGGAAAAAAAAAGCTCTCTTTACATTCTGAAATTATCTCCTTTTGAAAACTGAACATTTTGAAAACAGAAAAATCAGAATAGTTTCTTTATTAAAAAAAATGAAAAAATCCAAAACAGATCAGAGGAAGAAATCTTATTTCTCTCAAGAATTCTTCAAGGTTTTCTAGTGGATTTTCTCGGTTTTTTTTTGTCTCGTTTGGTCTTGCTTCTGGTTTTTCTGAAATTCATCCGGTTTGGTTCTAGAGCTGGGGTCAATTTTTATGGTTGCTGTTATTGTTGGTTGATTATTCCTTCTCCTAGTTGAGCATTTCTTAGCCTGGCCTTTATTTGGTTAGGATTTTCTTAAATTCTTACTCTCAAAAGGTATGTAATAGCTCTCTTTTAATGAGATTCTCAATTCTGAAATTTGTTTTCTCATGGTGGTGTGTAATTTGTATTTGTATTTGAAGTTCTTCTCTTTATGCTTTCTTTCTAAGACCTCTCTTCCATATCTGTTTGGTATCTTTGATCCATGATGGTTTAAACTATGATAATATACAATTTTCTTTCTTGTGTGCCAATAAATGAAGTATTATTTGGGGTTTGCCTTAATTCCTATTAATAAAATCTGCATTAGGGTAGATGAATCTGACCTTATAATGGTCAGGTTCACCCCATAATAATGCATAAATAGTTATGTATTAGTTAGATTGTCATTGCAAGAAGGTATCAAGGTAGGAATCTGAACCCACAAATGGTCAGATTCATTCCTTAAGAAATGCATAAGAGTAGTCAAGTCACTGTATGAACTTTGGTTATAATCTGTTGCAAATTGGATGTTAAAGGTCTGATGGGTTTGCATCTTTGGAGTTGAATCTGACTTCTTTCATGGTCAGATTCATGCTAAGAAGAATGCACAAAAGTAGATTATGTTCCTTTAGAATCGATATCATTGCATGGTTAGGATTAAGCCTGACCCTATAATGGTCACGTTTGTCTTACAACATGCCTATAACGTTTATTTAGTTATTTGTCTGGTGATTAAGAAATCCAAAAATATTTTTCTTATTCTTAAAAGAAAAAAAAGAAGGTGACAAAAGATGAAATTCAACAAAAATATTTTCTTCTTGCTTTTGAAATTCCCAAAGTTCAAAAAAAAAAGAAATTTTTAGAGGTCTCAAAAAAAATTCCACTATTTTTAGAAGTTTTTTGTCCAGAAACTAGAAAAATAAAAAATATCAAAAATCAAAAATCCAAAAATACTTTCTTTCTTTAAGAAGTCTTTATCTGAAAAATCTCAAAAAGAATCATCAATCAAAAATCAAAATCCAAAATACTTTCTTCCTTATCTTGAAGTATTTTTTCCCAAAAATCCAAAAAAATTTATAGTAAATCAAAAATCCAAACAAAAAGATATTATCTTTCTTCTATAGAAATGTTTCTTCCAAAAATTCAAAAAACAAAATCAGAAACAAAGTCCAAAAATATTTCTTTTTTCTTTTGAAGTTTTTCTTTCAAAAACAAAAATAGAAAATGAAATTTCAAAAAAAAAAAATCAAATTCCAAAATATTTTCTTTTTTAGAAGTCTTCATTTCAAAAATTTCAAAGAAAAAATCAAATCAAAATATAAAAAAAATATTTTTCTTGCTTTTAGAAGTCTTTCTTTCAAACATTTGAATCAAAACATAAAATTAAAAAAAAATATTTTCTTTCTTCTTTTAAAGCCTTTCTTTCACAAATTCAAAAAATAATAATAAGCGAAATTAAAAAAAAAAGAGTTAGCTTTATTTACTCCATTCTCAATCTTCCCGAACTACGCAAGATCTGATTCATGCGGCGTCATGATACGTAGGCAATCCACGTATGATTCGATCGTAGCCATAAATAAATTGAGTGGAAAAAAATGAATACGAAAAAAATTGAGTGAAAAATAAAGAAAAGAGTGAAAAGAAAGTGAAAATAGAGCGAAAAAAAAGTGACAAAATAACTGAGAAGAACAAAGAGCGAAAATAACAAAAAGATAAAGGAAAAGAGACCGAGATATAAAGGAAAAAAAAAGAGAAGAAAGAGAGATAAAATTGGAAAGGGACATTTAAAGGCCGGGATGAAACACGCAACCGTTCAAACACATGGTAGAAGCATTTAACTGTTAGGTGCATTGCATCCCCAATATGCGATTTCCTACATATTATATGTCTCAAACTAACCAGGTTGTTGTATGTGCAAATTCGAGCCAGGTTCTGGTTGTTGGTTTTGTTGGTAGTCCGGTTTCCCATCCCTCACAAGATCCAAAAGTAGAGATGACCTCCACCAGTAATCTGCCAATCATCAGTCCTGAGGATAGCCCGTCATCGGCTATTCTGCAGCCGGAATCAGCAACTGCTGAAGAAAACAGAATGTTGCGTCGCCGCATGTTGGAAATGTGGGACGCCTGGTCTAACGGCAGGGAGCCGCCAAGTGTAATCCCTGGTTTTCCTGAATTGATTCCCGGTTCATACGGGCTTTCCAACATCCTTGTGCCCAACCCACTCATCCCATGTGGGCACCCTCTAATGCCATCTAATGGCCCCGGAATGCGTTCTGTGGATCACCCCCAGGCGCCGGATTCAAGAGCACCGCCAACAATGTTCAATGTACCACCAATCTTCACTACGACACATCCAACAGTGCCCAAGCCAAACTCTTACCCGCAATATGAGTCTCCTATGGGTCAGCAAAGAACAATGAGAAACCCCGAGCACGAAGAAATGGCTCGGAAGATGAGAAGCTTAGAGCAAAGCTTAAAGAACATACAAGGTTTGAGTGGTAAGAAGAGCCTTTCCTACTCCGACTTGTGCATGTTCCCACATGTTCACCTGCCAGTTGGTTTCAAGATACCAAAGTTTGAAAAATATGACCGGCACGGAGACCCGATAGCTCATTTAAAATGATATTGTAACCAGCTGAGGGATGCTGGTGAAAAAGAAGATTTACTAATGGCCTATTTCAAAGAAAGCCTCACCGGAATCGTTGCTGAATGGTATATGAGTCAATAAATTACTCATTAGAATGTGTGGGACGATTTGGCCCGAGACTTTGTCCGCCAGTTCCAGTATAATGTGGACATCGCTCCTGACAGGAACTCTTTGTCCAATTTGAAAATAAAAATGCGGAAAGCTTTCGCGAATATGCTGTCAAATGGCGCGAGCAAGCTGCCCGGGTAAAACCTCCAATGGACGAAGCAGAAATGGTTACAGTCTTCCTACAGGCCCAAGAGGCGGACTACTTCCAGAATATGATGTCTGCTATGGGTAGACCATTTGCTGAAGCTATCAAAATTGGGGAGATGGTCGAAAATGGTTTGAAAACGGGCCGAATCTTGAGTCAATCTGCTTTTAAGGCCACATCACAGGCCGTTTAGAATGGTTCGGGAGGTTCGATGAACAAAGACGAGATAGAAGAGGGAGCCATGATGGCTTCGAGCTCGAAGGGGGCCCGCAGGGCATTCAACCAATCATATATGCTTCCTAAGGTCCCACAACATTATTATCCCTATCAAGATGCTGCTTATGTCGTGGCACCGCCTCCCTATGCGGTGATGAATACACAACCTTACACACGACCACAAAATTATACCCAAAACCGAGCTCCACTTCCCAGAAATGCCCATCCTTACCAAGCCCCATATAATCCCCAACCAAATGTTTCCCAATACAATCCTCGCCCAAGAGAGCATTTCAAAAAGAATTAGTTCACCCCTATTAGTGAATCATACTCTGGCTTGTTCCAAAAGTTGGTCAGGATAGGTCTGCTGCAGCCAGTGGTCCCAAACCGGCCGAACCCTGAGTCCTCATCGCACCGGGCTGATGCTATATGTGAATACCACTCTGGAGCAGTGGGGCATAGCACTGAAGATTGTTGGACTCTTAAAAGAGCAGTGGAAGACCTCATCAAGGTCCAAACAATAGTGTTTAGGGATGAAGAAGATCCTAATATGATGAACAACCCCATGCCTACTCACACTGAGCCAGCAGTCGTAATTTTGTAAAGATGAGTTTGATCTGGCATTGAAGGCCATTGCAGCCATTGCCGAGACAGAAGAAAAACCAGAAAACGGTTGCCAAGTCTGAAAGTTTCCCCATCATATGGGAGTCTCGGTAGCCAGTCTTGCTATCCTTTCTGCGTTCGGATTATCTCAGGGTGTGATCCGGATATTTTACTTTATTGTCTTACTTTGCAATGTAAACCCTTCTATCTTTAAATTTTTTAAAAAAAATCAATCAAAAATCAAATGAATTTAATATTTCATTTTCCAAGAATGTCTCTTTTCTTAATCTTGTCCTTTTTCTTATGCTACTCTCAGTTCTGTTTAAATGCAGATTTCAATAGCATGACATGCCTGGAGACTTCATGCCCAGATCGTAAAACGTTGTCATACTCCGAAATAATGAATCAAGAGTCAGAATGCAAATGAAGTTAGATTAACGAAATAAAACAATCAGGATAACTAAAGGAAAATTGGTTCAGATAAGAAAGGTACATACATTACTACAAGATTACTGCCAAAAGAGTGAGTTTTTGCTTGGGGTACATCGAAGAAATTATCCCCGAAACAACTCTGAACGCAGGTGCAGTCAAAAGATCTTAAAACGCCTTCAGGGTTCGAAATAATAAATCAAGGATCAGAAATGCAAACGAAGTTTGGTCAAGGAAATAAAACAATGAATCGGAATAGCCAAAGGAAAATTGGTTCAGATTGGAAAGGTCTATGCATTGCAACAAGAGTACTGCCAAAAGAGTGCGTAGTACTTGGGCTCGAAGAAAATGTCCAGAAACAACTGTCAACGCAGGTGCAGTCAAAAGGTACTATGTTTGATCCTCCATATAGTATTAAATGTTCTCCGATTGAAATGACGAAAGCTTTCATTCTTGCTACCCAAACACTATTACCCCTTTTGCCAACCCTTTGAGCCGGTTACCTTCCTTTGATTACCCTCTTTGGAACATGAAAGTGTTGTTAAAAAAAAAAAGAAAAAAAGAAAAAAAATATGGATTGAAAAGAAAAAGAGAACAAGGAAAGCAAAAGAAAGAGAAAACAAAAATAAAAGGAAAAAACAAAACAAAAATCAAAACCAAAATCAAAACAAAAACAAAAATGTTTGCCTGAACTACGTCTGACTTGATTCCGAAAGGATACGTAGGCAGCCTCTCCCTGGGGTTCAGTCACACCAAAATAAAAAACCAAATTCCCCCAAAATGAAATTGGGGCAAAAGTTATGATATGTTCAGCGATGTGTCGCCTGAAAGGTTCCAAAGTTGTAATTCAGTCCAAATTCTTTTTACCCAAAATCCTGTTCAAGTCCTTTCGATCAATCGACAAAGATGTCCAAATTTGGAGGATACAATTGTTTGAATCTAATACAAGCAAATGAGAGAAATTGAAACGAGAGAGTCTTATCGGTGAAAACCCACACAGGCACCGTGAGGCGATGGTAAGAAGAGAAATGAAAATGAGAGAGTCTCATTAGTGAAAACCCACACGGGCACCGTGAGGCAACGGTAAGAAGAGAAATGAGAGAGGTTAGTCGGTGAAAACCCACAAAGGTCACCACTAATCTAAAAGAGGATAATTGGTTACTAACATGGAAACGTTTCCGGGGCAAGGTTTCTCAATCTCGAGGTAATAGTTGTGATGAATTTCTGAAAATCGGACAGTTTACACGGATCAGGTATCCAGTCCAAAAGGCATGTCATGTTCATTGAAGCCCGCATGCACTCCAGATAAGTCCTTCTTTCCTTTCCCCGAAAGGGACACCTTTTGCTTAAATTCATTGTCCATTCTGTCATTTATTTTCCTTTTGAATCCCTTTCGGTCTAACTCTGTTCCTAAACTAAGGCAAAGAAAGGATGGCAAGACTGATTTACATGGCTCTCATTCGATATGGGCTAATATGCAAGAGGCACGCAGCTTCGTCAGGGGAATCGGGTCGATCTCGACTGGCCATAGCGACCGATCCTTCATACTCAAAAACCCTTGAAAGGAGAAAATCAAATTGAAGTGCCTATAAAGGCGAATGAAGTGAAAGGTTGAGTCCCACGTGGCTAACCCTCTCGGCAAGGTTTGAAAACCCGAGATATTCC
>ML299513.1:7870-55718 GCA_005239495.1 Nicotiana undulata | reverse complement strand
CCCCCCCCCCCCCCCGACACTCTGGAAACCCAAAAGAAAAAGCAAGTAAAAGGCCTACAATGGCAAAACAAAATGTTGGGTCCTACGTGACTGACCGCCATGGTAAAACCTGGAAAGCCAAGGTTCCCAGGGTTAGAGATGATACCCAATCCCCAACCAGCAAGCAAGCAAACAGGCGGTTGGGATCTTCGTCAACAGAGTCGGGATCAAACAGTTGAAATAATCAAGGCCACAAAACCAACCACCGTTTCAAACTAACAAATTGTTCTTTGTTGAAATAAGAAACACGTGCAACTCAAAAGCAACCGTGCAAAAAGCAGGTGCAACCAAAGGCGCAAGAGCTAGAAGCGGCTCTGCAGCAACAACTCCAAAAGGGAAGTTTCCTCCAAAATCCTTTCCCGCATCCATTCAAAAAATGTGTGTTGAAAATAGCTCAAATATGAAGTGGTATAGGATCTCTAGACCTTAACTACACCTTTTCCGACATGGGTGCACGTGCTCCCTAGTTGATGCCAATTAAGGGTATACATTCCCTAATTGATGTTTTCCTTATCCAATTAAGGGTATACATTCCCTAATTGATGTTTTCTTATCCAATTAAGGGTATACATTCCCTAATTGCTGCTTTCTTTCCCAATTAAGGGTATACATTCCCTAATTGATGCTCCTTTTCCAATTAAGGATATACATTCCCTAATTGATTTTATTTTCCCGACATGGGTGCACACGCTCCCTAATCGATGCCAATTAAGGGTATATATTCCCTAATTGATGACTTCCTTTCCAATTAAGGGTATACATTCCCTAATTGATGCTTTCTTTCCCAATTAAGGGTATACATTCCCTAATTGATGCTTTCTTTTCCAATTAAGGGTATACATTCCCTGATTGTTGCTTTTCTTATCCAATTAAGGGTATACATTTCCTAATTATGATTTACTTTCCTATTAAGGGTATACATTCCCTAATTGATGCTCCTTTTCCAATTAAGGGTATACATTCCCTAATTGATTTTCTTTGCCCGACATGGGTGTACACGCTCCCTAGTCGATGCCAATTAAGGGTATACATTCCCTAACTGATGTTTTCCTTATCCAATTAAGGGTATACATTCCCTAATTGATTTTCTTTGCCCGACATGGGTGTACACGCTCCCTAGTCGATGCCAATTAAGGGTATACATTCCCTAACTGATGTTTTCCTTATCCAATTAAGGGTATACATTCCCTAATTGATGTTTTCTTATCCAATTAAGGGTATACATTCCCTAATTGATGTTTTCCTTTTCCAATTAAGGGTATACATTCCCTAATTGATTTTCTTTTCCCGACATGGGCGCACACGCTCCCTAATCAATGCCAATTAAGGGTATACATTCCCTAATTGATGATTTCCTTTCCAATTAAGGGTATACATTCCCTAATTGATGCTCTTTTTCCAATTTAGGGTAGACATTTCCTAATTGATTTTCTTTTCCCGACATGGGTGTACACGCTCCCTAGTCGATGCCAATTAAGGGTATACATTCCCTAATTTATGTTTTCTTATCCAATTAAGGGTATACATCCCCTAATTGATATGTTTTTTCCAATTAAGGGTATATATTCCCTAATTGATATTTTCTTATCCAATTAAGGGTATACATTCCCTAATTGATGATTTCTTATCCAATTAAGGGTATACATTACCTAATTGATGTTTTTTTTTCCAATTAAGTGTATACATTCCCTAATTGATTTTTTTCCCGACATGGGTGCACACGCTCCCTAGTCGATGCCAATTAAGGGTATACATTCCCTAATTGATGTTTCATTTGCCAATTAAGGGTATACATTCCCTAATTGACGTTCTGCTTATCCAATTAAGGGTATACATTCCCTAATTGATGTTTTTATTTTCCAATTAAGGGTATACATTCCCTAATTGATGTTTCCTTTGCCAATTAAGCGTATACATTCCCTAATTGGCATTCTGCTTATCCAATTAAGGGCATACATTCCCTAATTGATGTTTTTCTTTTCCAATTAAGGGTATACATTTCCTAATTGATTTTCTTTTCCCGACATGGGTGCACACGCTCCATAGTCGATACCAATTAAGGGTATACATTCCCTAATTGATGTTTCGCTTTTCCAATTAAGGGTATACATTCCCTAATTGATATTTTCTTATCCAATTAAGGGTATACATTCCCTAATTGATGTTTCGCTTTTCCAATTAAGGGTATACATTCCCTAATTGATATTTTCTTATCCAATTAAGGGTATACATTTCCTAATTGATGATTTCTGTCCCAATTAAGGGTATACATTCCCTGATCGTTGCTTTACTTTTCCAATTAAGGGTATACATTCCCTAATTGATGTTCTGCTTTTCCAATTAAGGGTATACATTACCTGATTGATGTTTCTTTTCTAATTAAGGGTATACATTCCCTAATTGACTTCTTATCCAATTAAGGGTATGCATTCCCTAATTGATGATTTCTTATCCAATTAAGGGTATACATTCCCTAATTGATGATTTCTTATCCAATTAAGGGTATACATTCCCAGATTGATATTTTCTTTTCCAATTAAGGTATACATTCCCTAGTTGATTTCTTATCCAATTAAGGGTATACATTTCCTAATTGATGATTTCTTATCCAATTAAGGGTATACATTTCCTAATTGATGTTTTCTTTTCCAATTAAGGGTATACATTCCCTAATTGATTTTCTTTTATCGACATAGGTGTACGCGTTCCCTAGTCGATGCCAATTAAGGGTATACATTCCCTAATTGATGTTTTCTTATACAATTAAGGGTATACATTCCCTAATTGATGATTTCGTTTCCAATTAAGGGTATACATTCCCTAATTGATGTTTTCTTATACAATTAAGGGTATACATTCCCTAATTGATGATTTCGTTTCCAATTAAGGGTATACATTCCCTAATTGACGATTTCCTTTCCAATTAAGGGTATACGTTCCTTAATTATTGCTTTCTTTTCCGATTAAGGGTATACATTCCCTAATTGGTGATTTCTTTTTCAATTAAGGGTATACATTCCCTAATTGACTTCTTCCCCAGCATAGGGTTACACAATCCCTAGTTGATTTCATTTTGCCACCCCCGGTGGATCTTGCTTTTGAGATATAGGGTATCCACTCCCTAGTATGCAATAACTCCGGGTGCACTGCTCCCGACTCTTCACCGCTTTCAATAACAAGATAGTGTAGATTTCCTTACAATAACTCACGAAATTTTCCTAGTATGAAAACTGGGGTAGAAAATTTCGTTCGTTCGTTTTAATTTTTGTGCAGATTACATTTTTAGGACATTGGAACTCGAGATGACCAAAAGAAGGAATTTCGATCCAAAATAATAAGACAAGAGGAAAGAGAAGGTTGAATCCAAGGTACAGAAACGAAAAATATATGGACCGTTCAAGACAAAACTAAAGTCACAAGCGACGCATATCCCTTTTTGATCCGAAATGCTGAAGAAGTTTGAACCAGCGCCTACAACTAACAAGCATCAAGGTCCAGATCAAGTATGTATAAAAGCATCTAAGATTCAAGATCAGGCTTCAGCAGACTAATAGATAGGACTCTTGTAACTCATAGTTGATAGGTTTAGTTTAGTCTTCTCCATTTTTGCTACTTTGGTGTAATAAGGAGATCAGCAGCAGTAACAGCAGCAATCGCAGTGAAACCACAGTTACTCGGTACTCCCAGCTACAAAAACTTCCAGAACTACACAGACCTGATTCCTTTATAGCCAAGGATATGTAGGAAACCTCTAAAGCATGGGTTCAGTCAAACTTTTCAAAAACGCTTCACAATGGAACATATGAATGGGTAAAAGTCGTTTATTGCTGCTCACTTTGTCTTTGCCCGAAAACCCTTCGTGTTTCCGAGAAAAGAGGGGCAGCTGTGAGCACGTGATTTTTACTCGCCATGTCATCTTATAAAAATCTCAATAAATCAATTGATTTTATGAATTTTGTTGACTTTTAATGATTAATTGTGAATTATTTGCATTTGCATATCCGTAATTCATCTTATAAAATTATTAAAATTGCGTCACCATTCTCAAAGGGTTATGAACTCATCATTTGTAATCAATTTGAATTAAAAATGAACGAATAATGGTTATTTGACGTAATATAGTTTTTAACAACTAATTACTAAAGTTAATCATTTTTATCCGATAAGTCATGGATTTAATTAGAAATATAAAATTAGTTGTTTTATTCTCAATTAATCTATAATTAGATGGAAAATAAGGTTAAAACAATAACTATTATATTTTGTTGGAATTAATTAGGTTTGATTTTAATTAGTGGGGCTAATTAACTAAGAGAACCAATTTCGGACCTGGGCTCAAACCACCCAGGCCCAAAAAAAACCCGTCTCCACACCAACCCACACTCACCAGCCCAAACCCCACAACCCTACCCGGCCTGCCCCCAGCCCCAGTACCCAAAACGACCCCGTTTCACACCCCTCGTCCCCCAGCCATTGGATCATCTTGATCCAACGGCTCACAACCCCACATCACCTAAATATAAAACTGTCCTAAAGCACCCCACTACCCCTAATTCAAAGTCTAACACCCCCCTTCCCCCCCTTTTTTTGTCTCTCTCAACCCTCACCGTCTCCGTCGCTCCTCCGCCCTAGCTCCGCCGGTCGGAAATCGCCTCTGGAGGCGGAGCTCAACCAAACTTTACCAAAACTTCACCCTATGACCTTTTCTTCACCCCCCAATCACCTCCCGTCCTCAGTTTTCTCAAACAAACGCCCGATCTTGACTTATTTCAGATCTGAAATTCACAGAACCTTGGCACCGTGTTAAGTTCCAGTTTTTTAAGGCTCTGTGACTTAGACTTGCATGAGTCGATGGCTCGTAACAATAGCCATCGATTCATGCTAGTCAAAGTCATCGTTGAGTCCACCGGAGTCCGGCCAAACTCCGGCAAGTCGCCGGAATTCAACCAAAAGCCTGGAGACCACCACTGGTACTCTGTGGCTTCCTCTCTACTTCTTCCTTTTATTATTTAGTTACTTCATGTCTTAAAACTAGGGTCTAATTTAAGATTTATGAGGGGAAAAAACCTATATGCTTTATGCTCTTCTGAAAATCATTGTTAGTCAATTATTAGAGCTGTTTGTTTTGATTTCTGAAACTCGTTGAAGAATTATTGGTTCAATTGATTCCTTGTTCAATGATTCGTCCCTTTCCGATTAATGATTCTTGGCATACTTAGTAGTGTTAGTAATTAGATTGAACACGATTTCGTTAATTAGTCTCGGATTTTTGACACCTTTAGTTCATTAAGAGAAATTAGTATACTCTCCCTTGTTTATTTCTCTATTTTCCTTATATGTTCCTGTTAAGACAATATTTAATCACTAATTAGCAGGATTACTTAGACTAACTACTTAATTAATTAGTTAATTATACCTAAATAAGTTTAATTAGTTTTAATTCGACCCTGTTTGCTAATTGTTGCTACTCTGACCCTAGTAGATTACTTTGATAGTTGAAAGAAATTGAAAGGGGGTAAACAGATAATAAAAGAACTTAAAGGGTTGAAAATAGTTAAGAAATATCAGAACAATCTAGAATAGGCCAGCTGTAAGAAGTTGGTTACAAAAATACTCTATCTTATCCTCTAATTTGAGGGGTCAGCACATGAAAAATAAGAAAGGCTCTTCCCTATAAATAGAGACCCTCACTCACAAAAAAAGAGACGGGAAAAAAAAAGTCTCTCTTTACATTCTGAAATTATCTCCTTTTGAACACTAAACATTTTGAAAACAGAAAAATCAGAATAGTTTCTTTATTCAAAAAGAAAATGAAAAAATCCAAAACAGATCAGTAGAAGAAATCTGATTTCTCTCAAGAATTCTTCAAGGTTTTCTAGTGGATTTTCTCGATTTTTTTTGGTCTCGTTTGGTCTTGCTTCTGGTTTTTTCTGAAATTCATCTGGTTTGGTTCTGGAGCTGGGGTCAATTTTTGTGGTTGCTGTTATTGTTGGTTGATTATTCCTTCTCCTAGTTGAGCATTTCTTAGCCTGGCCTTTATTTGGTTAGGATTTTCTTAAATTCTTACTCTCAAAAGGTATGTAATAGCTCTCTTTTAATGAGATTCTCAATTCTGAAATTTGTTTTCTCATGGTGGTGTGTAATTTGTATTTGTATTTAAAGTTCTTCTCTTTATGTTTGCTTTCTAAGACCTCTCTTCCATATCTGTTTGGTATCTTTGATCCATGATGGTTTAAGCTATGATAATATACAATTTTCTTTCTTGTGTGCCAATAAATGAAGTATTATTTGGGCTTTGCCTTAATTCCTATTAATAAAATCTGCATTAGGGTAGATGAATCTGACCTTCTAATGGTCAAGTTCACCCCATAATAATGCATAAATAGTTATGTAGTAGTTAGATTGTCATTGCAAGAAGGTATCAAGGTAGGAATCTGAACCCACAAATTATCAGATTTATTCCTTAAGAAATGCCTAAGAGTAGTCAAGTCACTGTATGAACTTTGGCTATAATCTGTTGCAAATTGGATGTTAAAGGTCTGATGAGTTTGCATCTTTGGAGTTGAATATGACTTCTTTCATGGTCAGATTCATGCTAAGAAGAATGCACAAAAGTAGATTATGTTCCTTTAGAATCGATATCATTGCATGGTTAGGATTAAGCCTGACCCTATAATGGTCACGTTTGTCTTACAACATGCCTAGAACGTTTATTTAGTTATCCGTCTGGTGATTAAGAAAATAGACGCAGAAATACAGATTTCAAAGCCTTTGAAGGTTGTTAGCTCGCACAGGAGCATCATCAGATTTCCGTGACTCTACTTTCTACTTCCAAAATATATAGTACAAGATGAGATGTGATAGATTAAGTTTTTTATCAGTTGTAAATATGGGACTGAACTCAAACTTATATTCAGTTTTAAATACTGCTCGATTCAGCTTTTAGTTAGAAATTATTGTAAATGTTGGGTGTGATCCAAAAATCTCGTTTATACGATTTCGATATATACACTAGAAACGAATTTGTAGTGCAAATTACTTTTTTCTGTATAAAACTCTAATGAATTTGCCAAAGAAAATCTCTCTTTTTGTATTATCAAATGAATAGGCATAAATTCTGTAATTCAAAGATGTTTTGTATGAGTTTGCATCACAATTAGCCTCCTTGTAAAAATCTTTTAAATCTCTTAAAAGGTAGATTCATCAACTCTCGAAAGAAGGAATAAAACTTACAAACTCTCTGACTCTTTTCCCTATTCCTATTTTTCTGAATTGGTAACTACAATAAATGTACATATGTTACCTAAATAGGACTCGCTACATATGAAGTTAAATAATATGAATCTAGACAACTTGAAAACGGGCAGAAACTGTTTATGCAATACCCAAAATGTGTTCATTTTAGGTAACTTGTAATCAATAATGCAGTGGACCTTCTTGTAAGTTTTGTTTATGGAATTGTATAGCTTTTATCTCCGTACGAAAAGTAGCTAAATTAAGATGGCCTAACGTGATAAAAACGGGGCTAAATGTGGCCGTAGCCCATAATGTGTTGTCTTTTAGGCTAATGAAATTCATCCTTAGCCCATTCTCTAGGTAGAATGGTATCTTTTAGTTTGAAATTTGGTAAAGAATCAGATATCGTCTCAAAATTACCATAACCTACACTCGGGAGTGGCAACTCATGCCCCCGACCCTCAATTCCAAATAATTAATAAAACGCATATAGCAACCACGTGTGCATTTCATGTGACGTGTTTGTCATGCGCTCAAAAACAACAAGTGTACGCCATCGTAACTTGTCCAAGATAAATCCATAAACGTCTTAATTGATCTTAAAACTAAAACTCTCCTTCAAATAGAAAACATGAAGAATAACCGAACATCGCCTCAAATAGGTATTATAAAACTGTCATGATAATAGTCTTGACTACGTAATCTACACTCGGGCGGGACAACTCATGTCCCCGTTTTCAACCTCAAAATTATAATAAAAATCACGTGTTATAATTGCGGGTACATTTTATGTGGAATAATTGTAACATGTCCAAAAGCATGACAAGTGCACGTTCTCGTGACTTGTTTTCAAGATAAATCTATAAATATCAAAAGCGGCTAAATTTTAAAGAGGTTAAATGCACAATAGGGAAAAATGAATAATCAGATAACTTAGGCCAAATATTAATAGTTAAGCGACCGTGCTAGAACCACGGAACTCGGTAATGCCTAACACCTTCTCCCGGGTTAACAGAATTCCTTACTCGGATTTTTGGTTTGCAGACAAATCAAAACAGAGTCAAAATTCCTCGGTTTTGGGATTTTCTAAACAAAACGGTGTCCCGGAGCATCGTCAAAAATCCGGGTGGCGACTCTGAAATAATAAATAAATCCCAAATCCGAATGATGTCACTTAAAGTGGAAAAACTCCCTTATCACCCCTTCATTAATCTGGGGTAGTGTAAAAAGGAGGTGTGACACACATAATTCACAATGTTCGACTCACGGACATGCTTGCCACAGACGTATAGGTACTCGTCACCTCACCTATACGTTGAACATGATATTAACTCATAGCAAATAGGACACAACACCTATTCCCTCAAGCTAAGGTTAGGCCAAACACTTACCTCAAATTCCACGACTAACTCAAGCCTCGATTACAGCTTTCCGCTTTGAATTTGACTCCAATTCACTTGTATCTAGACATAATTGACTTAATAACATCAATAGACGCTAAATAATTCAATTTCAATGCTTAATTATAAGTTTTCTATCATTCTTTCCAAAAAATCAAAAATTGACATTGGGCCCGCTTGGTCAAAACACGAGGTTCAGACCAAAACCCGATCACCCATTCACCCACGAGCCCGAATATGTAATTAGTTTCGGAATCCGACCCCAAATCGAGGTCTAAATTCCCAAATTTGTAAAATTCCTAATTTTCTACCCTTAAGAACATGATTTAGGCCTAGAAATCTAATTGGTGTTAATGAAAATTGAAGAAAACGAGTCTAAGAACACATACCTATGGTTTGGTGGTGTAATCTCTCTTCAAAAATCGCCCAAGTTCGAGTTTTAGTGAAAGAGTTATGATATTTTGCAGAAGTCCCGTTTTTGCTACTGTTTTTAAAAGACTGGACCATTACTCTATGCGTTCGCGTGCCTTTGGCCGCGTTCGCATAGGTTTAACTTCCCTGGCCTATGCGTTCAAGAGCTACAGGACGCATTTGCATAGGTTCCACTCCCCTGACCTACGCGTTCGCGAGCCAGTGGCCGCGTTCGCACAGGGTTATGGCTACCCATCCCCCAGGCCCCTTCCTACTCTATGCGTTTGCGTAGAGTAAACTCCCAATGCTCCGCGTTCGCACCCAAGTCTGTGCGTTCGCACAGTGTAAACCAGGCCCCTTCCCCGTTTGTGCATTGCGTTCGCATGGGTTACCATGCGTTCGCATAGAGTAAATGTCTGGACACCAGCAACAGTAATAGCACCAGATTTTTCTAAGTTTCAAAACACCCCGACGCCTATCCGAAACTCACCCGAGCCCTCGGGGCTCCAAACCAAACATGCACATAACCTCAAAAACATCCTACAGACTTACTCGTATGATCAAATCGCCAAAATAACATCTTAAACAACGAATTTAACATAGAAATCAAAGAAAAGTCTCAAAACTTTCAAAGTTTCAAATTTCACCAATACGGGTCCGAATCACATCAAACGACCTCCGTTTCTTACCAAATTTTACATACACAACTTAAATATCATATTGAACCTGTACCGAGCTCCGAAACTAAAATACGGGCCCGATACCATAAATTTCACATATAACTAAATTTCCAAAAACTCTTATATTTTCAGAAAAATAATTTCTTTCAAAAATTTATTTTTGGGCTTGGGACCTCGGAATTCGTTTCCGGGCATACGCTTAAGTCCCATATTTTCCTACGGACCCTCTAGGACCGTCAAATCACGGGTCCGAACCCGTTTACCCAAAATATTGACCGAAGTCAACTTAAATTTAATTTTAAAGGCAAATCTAGCATTTTCTTAGTTTTTCATATAAAAGCTTCCCGAATATACGTCCGATTTACAAATGTAAAACGAGGTGAGATAAAAGGAGGTTTTCAAGGCCTCGGTACGCAGTTTGGACTTATAAAAGAAAGGATGACCTTTTGGGTCATCACATTTACCCTCCCTAATCAAACTTTAACTTAATTACATGGGCATATACAATTTACTAATTACATACAAATTAGTATTAATGAGTATCCTTTTATATTAAGAATTGAATAAGAAATCTGTCATTTCTCCATCCTCTCTCTCCTTCTCTGTTCTTTCACCAATTTGTCTTCCTTTGTTTTTCTCGCTTGTTATCCTCTTATTTATCAATGAAATTCAATTGTTTAATATAGAGTTTTAACTTCGCAAATTCTTTTCATGTTGCACCATTAGTGTTTGAATTTGAATTATCCATTGATAAATTTTGAAGGTATTTAATTCTCCACCAATGATAGCCATTACATGTTACAACTTACAAAGGAGGGCATCCAAATTGTTCTATGAGACGAAAGTTGTATTGACCAAAAGGATATTTGATCTTGCCCGTAAGCATAGAATATTGTACTCGAGTGTATGTTTTAAACATCCAGAATCTATGAAAGAGCTCATGAATGCATATGCTGCTTATGAACTTGTAAAATGAAAAATAAAATAAATAAATGATATATTTGCAGCCCTTTTCACGGGATATACTGAATCCCACCAAGCAAAATCCTTTTTAACCCCAGAATTATTTTTTCAAAATTTCCTAGAGTTTTGATTCTTTCCCCAAATAATTTATTTATACTGTATCAACATCTTATCACCCTCACCTATAAATTCAGCACAGAGGAGATTCACATAGGATACCATTAAGGTATAGAGATAGGAGCAGTTTGTATCACAAAATTGGAATCAACACGAGATAAATCCTGAGTTAGTGCGGGTAATATATAAAAATAAAATAATTTTAATAAATAAATTTCAAATATTGTATGAGAATTTTTTTTAAATGTGATTTTAAAAGGTTGGGCTCTGACGAACACTTGGAACAAGTGATTAACATAATTAATTACAATTATCCCAAGAGCGTGAAGTCACTTACCAATAGCATAGTAGTAATAGTGACTACGTAGACATTGCACGCGCGTTTGTGGTTTGAGAAAACAAAAACAAATATTACAATCCGACCCATAAACCCGGAACCGACCCTATAAGGATTGGAAAGAATATTTGTACGGTACGCCGGTGCTGGTGGGGTATAAGAAAATGAAACAAAGAAAAAGAAAAAGAAAAGGAATCTTTGTACATTAGCTTTAAAAACCCGCAATTAATTTCACTTCTCCACTACAGCCAAACATTACTTTAATTATTTCATTTTTATTTGGTAGGTATATTAAAAATAGATTTGTATTTTTACTTATCATTTTATACATATAAAAAAAAGATAATTTTTTTCTACTATACCCACAATATTTATTACGCATTTTATATTATTTTTTCAAATTTAATAAGATATGCATCAGTTAATATAGGCATCATGATAAATTATACACTTTATTTATTATTTTTTAGGAAGTGTGAAAAATCAAAACGTATCAAATAAAAATAAACGGATGGAGTAACTTTTCTACTCCAATTTAATGAAAAATTCAGATGCTTTAAATAGCAGTGGGGAAATTTGTTCATTGAATGTAAGCTTTGTGGAAAATTGGAGAGATAAGTGGGACCATCAATAATTATAGGGGTTGTTTGGTTGGAAATAAGTTATTCCATGGGTAATTATTTTGGAATTAGTTATATCGAGATTAGTTATTTTATTATCTTATGAAGATAAAAATACTACTAATTTAGGAATAATTAATTTCAGTATTAATTATATCATAATTTTATCATAACTAAATACGGGTTAAACCCATCACAAATTTAATTCAGTGACTAATTATTCTTTATCTCTGATATGAAATGAGCCGATAGTGAGATGGATAATATTCATGCACTTAATCCAAGGTATTGGTTGAGACTTGAGGGTGTGTTTCGTACTTAATTGGACATTACACGCGTGTAAATTCGAATTAGTTAAGGCTCCAAACTAATACTTTTTTCGGTTCATAATGACTAATTTATCTTTTTATTTTGATTTAAATAAGTATTTATTTATATAATTAAGAAAAAAATTAATTATTTTTCTAATATTACCCTTATGTACGTTCTCTACAAAGTCTTTTACTCCTCACATTAACTTATATTATAACTTTTAATTAATAATAATTTAGTCACACTAATTATTTTTATTTAAAATTTAATAATTTTTGTTTTTTATGGATTTACCCAAGGTAAATTGGTTACTTTATCGGGGACAGGAAGAGTATTAATACTAAGGTGGGACCCAGTCTTTGTGGGATGATAAAATGCAGAAAGGTTGGGCCCCACCCTCACTTCCACACCGTCCAAGCTTTCGGCGTTTAAAGCAGCTGCTAGCTGGAGTAGTTACCAATTTTAACAGGTTCCGATTTCTCACTTAATTATTCGATCAACTAATTGTGTTTTAATTCTAAACTACTTTGATAAATAATACGAATCCTCGTACTTTTCAAGTTAAAACAAAAGCTATTTAATTACGATTTAAGCATTTTTAAAAATAAAATAAATTACAAGTATTATAAATATCAAACAGATTTTATGCTAGCATACTTTACCTCTTATTTTAAATATTATAGTTATTTTAGTAGATTGAAGTTGTTTTAATATATTTAATATTATAAAAACATATGGAGTCTAGTTTTTTTCTGTAAATCTAGCATAAAATACTTTTTATTTTAAAAAATCAAGAAAGAAAGAATTAATTTTGCGCATCTAATCCACCGTTATTCTAATAAATATGGAGGCATATTAACCTTATGAAAAAAAAAGTTAAAATAAATTAAGATAACAAATAAGTAAAATAATTTGTTACGTAATTAATATCTTCTCACGAAAGGACGCGAGGTGCGGGAGTAATTATTAATACTGTTAGATATCATTGTTAAAAATCATAAAAAGACATATAGTATGTCTCGAATAAAACCAAAAGAGTTTCAATAAACACCAGATTCAACGTAAGTATATAATAATAAAAACAAAAATCTTAATTATGAAACCTTATTTTTTTAATAATGGAAAAATGTCCACACTTGGTCACACATTCACACTGTCACTCGGAACTATACTACTACACTACTTTATTTGGTCAGCATTTTTCTCTTTCTTCTTAATTTGTTCTTTCTCTTACTCTGCACTAGAAGGGAAAGTATGTTTAGGGGCGTTGATGGTTCAGTTTGTGTTAATTTTTTCTTAAAAGAAATCAAATTAAGAAAGTCGGTGTTTTAAATATTGGAATCAAATCAAATTAATTAACGGTTTTTTATCGTTTCAGTTTTTGTCGATTATTATTGAATTTTCGGTTATTTATCGATTTTTTCTTAAATATGAGATATACACAACCAAACACATATTCGGAATTTCGAATACTACATTTTTAACGTAACACTATCAAATCAATTGCTCTTTGAGAAATCTATCGTTTTCGAAATATGTGAATGATAATTAAATTAAATGGTGATGAATAATTTAAGTACTCAATTAAAAATTAATTATTTTTACCATGAAATAAATTCTTATACTTAGTAAACAATAACTACCAATAAAACTAGAATATAAAGACAAAAAATAGACAATTATAAAGAACTAGACTAAAAATATAAATGACTAATATGTACCATAAAACTTTAGAAACTTTATATATATATATATATATATATATATATATAAATATGTGCGTGTGTGTATAATAATAAATTTAAATAGTTACTTTTATAGTCTGTTTGGCTCGATATTTTTGATTCAAAACAAAAACCAAACCAAATGTGATCGGTTTTTAAAATTCAAACCCAAAACAAAAAACAAACCTAAAATATATCGATTTTTTTTATCGATTTAATTCGGTTTTTGGTTTAATTCGATTTTTCGGACTTTTATGAACAAATAGAAGTATGTTATAAACAAAAAGAGCCAAAAAAAAAGAAAAAGATAAATCTAAAGACAACAAAAACAGCTGTTTCTCTTTACCACTCTACCAATACTATAATATTTAGACTACATTTTCTCTCACTATATAATGCAAGAATAGAATAAAGTGCCACTAAAATAAAGAGGAATAAAGTTAAGTGCCTTGTAAAAGGCACAAGAATTTGAGGTACAAGTGGTGCTGAATGCTCAATGCTGACCAACATGGTTTGTTCTTGGATTGCAATGTGTAATGTATTGTTGATTTTATTGGTGTTATTGAGTTCATGGGTTTCTTGTGGTACTGCTTCAGTGTCATATGACCATAAGGCTATCATTGTAAATGGACAAAGAAAAATCCTCATTTCTGGATCCATTCATTACCCAAGAAGCACACCTGAGGTATAATTCATGTGAACTATTTACTTCACATGTTGATTTCATGTTCCATGTTTTATTCAAGATTTTTTTTTAGCAAAATGGTGTCTTAATTAGTTGCTCACTTCCTCTCTAACTGAGCTTTTAATTTTTTCTGTTTAAAGATTGGATTTTTATAAGCTTATGTTCTCTTTCTCATTGTTTTGGTGGTTACTTCAAAATGTTGATTTCTTGTTCCATGTTTTAGTCAAGATTGTTTTTTTTTGGCAAATGGGTGTCTAAATTAGTTCCTCTCTCTCTCTGAATAAACTCTTAATTTCTATTGCGTAAAGATTGGGTTTTTAGACAATCTTTTGGTATGATGATCACATGAGTTGAGTATAAATGAAGCAATGAGGATTCATATAGCGACCGCTAACTTGTTTAGGACTAAGGCATAGTTGTTCTTGTTTGTAAAGATTGGATTTTTATAAAGTTATTATATTTATCCTTGTTTTTGGGTTACACAGATGTGGCCAGATCTTATTCAGAAGGCAAAAGAAGGAGGAGTGGATGTGATACAGACTTATGTTTTCTGGAATGGACATGAGCCTGAAGAAGGGAAAGTGAGTAAAGTAGACTCCTTTCTTCAAATTTTATTATTTTCATCATTTGCTGTTATTTAGCTTACTCTTTTGTTTCATTTTCCAGTATTATTTTGAAGGGAGGTATGATTTAGTGAAGTTCATTAAAGTGGTGCAAGAAGCAGGACTTTATGTCCATCTCAGGATTGGACCTTATGCATGTGCTGAATGGAATTTTGGGTAATGTTCAAAATTATTGTCATTATCTGCTGAAATAATGATACCCATATAGACATAACGTTAAGTTCTTGATCATATTACCTGTTTCAATTTCAGGGGTTTTCCGGTTTGGCTGAAATATGTTCCAGGTATCAGTTTCAGAACAGACAATGAGCCTTTCAAGGTTAGATTGAGCTGCCAAATGAAAAAAATTTCATTGCAACAATTTTTGGTATTAGTCTTACTTTGATGTGATTGGTTTCTAATAATGGTGTTATTCTTTTTATCTAAAATGCTATAACTTAGGCCGCAATGCAAAAGTTCACTACCAAGATTGTTGAAATGATGAAGTCAGAACGATTGTATGAATCTCAGGGTGGTCCAATTATTCTATCTCAGGTTGTTAAAACTTTTCAATCTTGCAAATTTTTAGTTCTTCCTACAGCTAAAGCTAAGACGTAAAATGGGTAACTAAATGTCTTTGAAATTTTTTGACAGATTGAAAATGAGTATGGACCTATAGAGTGGGAACTAGGTGAACCGGGTAAGGCTTACTCAGAGTGGGCAGCCAAAATGGCAGTAGATCTCGGCACAGGTGTCCCGTGGATCATGTGCAAGCAAGATGATGTCCCTGATCCTATAGTAAGTGGATTCTATAGCATTTCATTGATTTTCTATTCTCATTGTCTGTATATTTTCTTCTTGTTCTTGGCATCTTTCCTGCTATGTTCCCATTTCTAGTGGGGTTCTTACGCAACAATTATTGTCAGTTGTCAGTTGTCACCATGTATAGTCATGAATTAAATAGAATACTTTTAACTCCTGCACATGTGGTGGCTTATGTTCCCACTCCTTTCTGTTTTCATGTCTCTTAAAAAATATTCAGTTGCCTTTGACTCTTGTAGTCACCGACTTGTGACTATGTTCAGTGGTCTGTAAAAGAACATTCTTTTACCTGTTTGAATCAAACTTACAAACAAAGGGATACTGTACTTGCTATATTTGCGATTAATAACTTTACTAATACTTAAAACATCCAGTAAAAAAGCTTTTTTAATTTAAATTTACTTTGGTATTTATGTTAATGCATATCTTCCCCTGGGCAGATTAATACTTGCAATGGTTTCTACTGTGACTACTTCTCACCAAATAAGGCTAATAAACCCAAGATGTGGACTGAGGCCTGGACAGCGTGGTAAATTTCATACGCATCGCTCATACGCTATAGCATACTATCTTATTTTACATCTTTGCTAGAGTTCATGACGATAATTTTTTTCTTTGATAATCTTGGCAGGTTTACTGAATTTGGAGGTCCAGTTCCTTACCGTCCTGCAGAGGATATGGCATTTGCTGTCGCAAGATTTATACAAACAGGAGGCTCCTTTGTCAATTACTACATGGTAATTCATTGGAATTTGACTTTAATAAGTTTAAGTGTTTAATATGAATCCAAGGAGGATTCTATGACTTCTTTTTTCTCCATATTTTGGTCAGTATCATGGAGGAACAAACTTTGGAAGGACTGCTGGCGGCCCATTTATTGCTACTAGTTATGACTATGATGCACCTCTTGATGAGTTTGGTATGTGCTTCCTTAGACTTGGAATCAATATTTGGATTGAATTTCGTAGTTTAAGGAGAAGGTTAAGGATCAAAATACCACTCCTGTTTAGTTCCATAAACCATTTGAATTTGAATAGGGAGAAGCAGAATTTTCTTGGTCAACTCTTCTATTTGATTCTTCGGTTTACCTTTTTTTTTCCTGTTAGCCCCTGGAGTCGTCAGTACACTGCTTTCTGTTAAATTTTTCACATCACCCACGAGAGTCAGCTCTTTCATTTCACAGCCGCAGAAAAGGGCGACTCCATGACCAAATGGTCTGTGCTTCTGTTTCGATGGAGGAAACTTTTTACCTGTTGTACGACTTACTTACCCAAAAACAAATCGTTGTTTTATTTGTTCCGAACACTGTGATCAAAAGTCAATCTAGTTCAGAAGGCAATGCATGTGTTATAGTAGGTCATGCAAGCTGCATTTAAAGCAAAAGCTGCTGACATCTATGCCTACTGCTTACTATTAAGTTGAACCAGCTGATATTAATAATTCCATCAAATTAATTACTTCATCATAAATGATATTGTGTTTCTCAGTTAGTTTATTGCTGTTGATAAACTTACATGATATAATGTTGTTCAGTTAGTCACACTGCTATTGAGTAAAGCTTACTATAAGGTTTCTTTACTATCAAATCCATGATTAGAACTAGGACGAAGATGTAAAAGATAAGAAAAAGAGCAGCTGAAGTGAAAATCATTGTTTAGCCAAAGTGTTTGTTTCTCCCTTTGATCTTCAGGGTTATTACGGCAACCTAAATGGGGTCATTTGAAAGATCTGCATAGAGCAATAAAGCTTTGTGAGCCAGCTTTAGTATCTGCTGATCCAACTGTGACACCCTTAGGGAACTATCAAGAGGTGACATTCATTTGAATTCTTCTTAAACCAGTCAGCATAGCCAAATTGGATGCGAGATCAAACTTTTTATTTTTTTTCTTACAGGCTCGTGTTTTTAAGTCGGAATCTGGAGCCTGCGCTGCCTTCCTTGCAAATTACAACCAGCACTCTTTTGCTAAAGTGGCATTTGGGAACATGCATTATAACTTGCCACCCTGGTCTATCAGCATTCTTCCCGACTGCAAGAACACTGTATATAATACTGCGAGGGTGAGAAAAAGACTCTTCTCCTGGATTACTTATGCTATTAGTGCACAATAATGAAAATGTCTCACACTCTTAATTTAATGTGAAGGTTGGTGCTCAAAGTGCACAGATAAAGATGAGTCCAGTCATTAGAGGATTCTCTTGGCAGTCATACAACGAAGACGCAGCATTGCATGAAGACAATACTTACACAGTTGTTGGGTTATTGGAGCAGATAAATACCACAAGAGATGTATCTGATTATTTGTGGTACATGACTGAGTAAGTGCTCTTTAGTTTCTTACTTTCTGGTATTGCTTCACAAACAAACAAAGGAAGTTAATTACTCTCGAACAACTTTAGATTGCTCGCATGTTTAGGATTGATTATGTTTACCCGCAGCGTCGAGATTGATCCAACAGAAGGATTTTTGAATAGCGGAAATTGGCCTTGGCTTACAGTCTTCTCTGCTGGCCATGCACTGCATGTGTTCGTGAATGGTCAATTAGCAGGTCTGTGATGTTTTTCATTACAAACAATTGCAAGTTGAGGCCTTTTTTTTATCAGAGATATCATGCTTTTTGTTGTATGCAATTTACGACCCAATTGAGGGAACAATTTGGTTTAATAAGAAAAACTGATGACCCGGTCGATTGCACATTGTTATTTAACATTTCTGTACATCCATACTTTTTGCAGGAACTGTGTACGGAAGCTTAGAAAACCCAAAACTAACTTTCAGCAATGGTATTAATCTGAGAGCTGGCGTCAACAAGATTTCTCTGCTAAGCATTGCTGTTGGTCTTCCGGTTTGTCCCTCTCTGCCCACCCTCCTCTTTCTCTATTCCACGTGCATATATCATACATATGGCTGTTTATCTCCTCATGGCAGCTGCATGGCTCTTTGTGCTGCATTCGAGTAAAACTGATTTTGAGAGTTATACTTCAGTAATTCCAAAATATGCTCATTATTTGGTTTGCTTCTACATGTGCTTGAATGCAGAATGTTGGCCCTCATTTTGAGACATGGAATGCTGGTGTTCTTGGACCAGTTTCACTTAGTGGTCTTAACGAGGGGACAAGAGATTTAACATGGCAGAAATGGTTCTACAAGGTTTGTCTTTTTAGATTTTTGAAAATAAGAATTGTTTGCTTAAATGTCCGTCTATCTGACTGTTCATTTCTTTGACCAGGTTGGTCTAAAAGGAGAAGCCCTGAGTCTTCATTCGCTCAGCGGTAGCCCATCTGTTGAGTGGGTTGAGGGCTCTTTAGTGTCTCAGAAACAGCCACTCTCTTGGTATAAGGTGCATAACTCATATCTTCTCTATCATCGTTAGTTACCAAATTTCTCTGCCTTCAAAAGACCTGAGTAAAAGCCAGCCACTAAAATCCCTTTGCTGTGTTTGCAGAGTACATTCAATGCTCCAGCTGGAAATGAGCCTTTGGCTTTAGATATGAACACCATGGGCAAAGGTCAAGTATGGATAAATGGTCAGAGCCTCGGACGCCATTGGCCTGCATACAAATCTTCTGGTAATTGTACTGCCTGTAACTATACAGGCTGGTTTGACGAGAAAAAGTGCCTAAGTAACTGCGGAGAGGGCTCACAAAGATGGTAAGTCATGACAAACCTTGGTGGATTTTCCTCTTTATTTAACTTGAAGCTCCAATTTTTTTTTTTTTTTTTTTTTTGGTAATACTTGAAGCTCCAATTAGTTAACAGAGAAGCATAAATTCAGGTACCATGTTCCTCGGTCGTGGCTGCATCCTACTGGAAATTTGTTAGTTGTATTTGAAGAATGGGGAGGAGATCCTTATGGAATCACTTTAGTCAAAAGAGAAGTAGCAAGTGTTTGTGCTGATATATATGAGTGGCAACCACAGTTGTTGAATTGGCAGAGGCTAGCATCTGGTAAATTTGACAGACCTCTACGACCTAAAGCCCATCTTCGGTGTGCACCTGGTCAGAAGATTTCTTCAATCAAATTTGCAAGCTTTGGAACACCAGAGGGAGTTTGTGGAAGCTTCCAGCAGGGAAGTTGCCATGCCCGACGCTCGTATGATGCTTTTGAAAAGGTATTTAAGAATCATAGTTTGATGAGTTTTGACCTTCATGATTGGAATCAAAATTGAGTTTCTCACTTTGTATAAACATGAGAAACCCACTTGCATCTTTAATTATTGTTATTATTATTTTGCAGAATTGTGTTGGGCAAGAGTCTTGCTCAGTAAGTGTGACACCAGAGAATTTCGGAGGTGATCCATGTCGAAATGTATTGAAGAAACTTTCAGTGGAAGCCATTTGCAGTTGATCACCATGACGGTACTACTGGTTTTCAGTGATTTTTCTTAAACATCGCGATAGAAATAGTTTGAATATTCAACATTTCTCGTAGAAGCTACTACACAGTACACATCCAAAAATCGGCACCTATCATTTTTTGGCTTTGCTGGGGGTGAAGTTGTACAGTTAAGCAACACACCTCTTTGATCAAAGCTCCCACGATTCTGTACATGTTAGTTACTGAGATTGTATTGGCCTGCTACTGTAAAACAAGAATTTGAGGTTTGGTCCAAGTGCACATAGAGATGATTAGTGATGAGTCTATGTGCAAAATTTTGTTTGCGTTAGACTTGGTAAGCATTTCACTTCCATGAACTTCCTTTGTATAATCTATGTAAGAAAAGCAATTATTCATTGCTTTGGACATTAATAGTTTAATGATGTTGCAGTAACAACAGACTCCTTTTTCTCATCTTATTCACTTGCACGTGTCTATCGAAAACAATCTCTCTATCTCTATAAGGTAGGGGTAAGGTCTGCGTACGCACTATCCTCCCCAGACCCCATTTATGGAAATACACAGGTTTTGTTGTTGTTGTTGTTGCTGTATTCATCTGCATGTGTTGTCTGTCAAGATACCTAGTGTTGCATTCTGTGCTTGCATTGTTTAGCACTTGTTGGTGTTGCTCTTGACAACTATGCAATGGCCTAGAGAGACTAACATAAAATGCTATCTTACTCACATGCAGAAGTATAGCATAAATGTTTCTCATGGTTTTCAATTTGCTAATCGAAAGGACAAGCTTGCATACATTTGTAGATGCATCATCATAAGTTTCAAGACAGACCAAAATTTCTGGTAACATTCTACCATATGTATTGTTAAAAAAAGGTACAACTAATGTTGCAGTAATGTAACCAACAAAACAAAATGAAATAAACTTAAATGACAAGAAACAAGTCAAGCCTGTGAACAGACACAAAACAGTCGTTGGCAGGCAGACTTCAGCCTAGTCCTATGCAGCACGAAAACCTGCTATACTTTCTTTCTATATATCAAAATCATCAGAATTCAGACCTCTATACAGGTATGACTTATGGCTATGTCTCAGTCAGTCAATCTTCAATGAGGAATGTAGTTTCAGAACAAAGCAAAAGCAAGCATAGAAGCCAACTGTTCCTGTTAGCACAAAGAAGGCCTATGATGCAATCCACATGACCTTTCTTCCTAAATCTCAAAATCATCAGAAAACCAGACCATTTTCACTATACTTGTAATAACTTAAGAGCTCTCTCTTGATCAGTCAATCTTCACCGAGGAGTAGATCTTTCGGACAAACCAGAAGCAAGCATAGAAACCAATTGTTCCGGTTAACACAAAGAAGGCATACGATGCAATCAACATGTAACCAAAATACAAGATGCCTGAAACCAGCTTTGTGATTTCCAACTTGGTGAAGAAATAGAAAACAGAGTAGAGAAAGAAGTATAAAGCCGAGGATCCAGCAGTCAGATAGGCTCTCCACCACCAATAATAATCTTCACTGCACAACTGGAAGTAGCAAAGAACGATAGTTATCTCCGCACATGTGATTATCAAGATCAGAAAAACTATAAATAGGAAGCCAAAGATGTAGTAGAACTGGTTCAGCCATATGGAAGTCAAAATGAAGAACAGCTCAATGAAAACAGCCCCAAATGGAAGAATTCCACCTATAAGAATTGAAAAGGCCGGTTTCATGTACCACGCCAGCTCCGGTATTTGTCTAGGTATTTTGTTTGTCTTAACTGGCTCTTGACGGGCCGCTTTCTTATTGCCGAGGTAGCTGCCAACAAACACTAAAGGTACTGAGATTCCAAACCATAAGCACACAAGAGCAAACATAGTTCCAAAAGGTACTGCTCCGGAAGATTTCTCTCCCCAGATGAGCGCGTTCAGCACAAAGAAGACAGCAAAAAGTATACCGGGGAACATAAAAGCAGTTCTCAAGGTAATCCTCTTCCACTCTGTTCCCCTGAATGCTTTGTAAAGACGTGCAGAAGAATAGCCAGCAAACAAGCCCATGAAAACCCAGAGCAGAACCATGGCAGTCATAAGTCCACCACGGTTAGAAGGTGACAAGAAACCCAACAGAGCAAAGATCATTGTCACTAGTGTCATCGCAAATATCTGGACGCCAGTCCCAACATAAACACATAGTAATCCAGAATTAATAGGAGGGCGGAAAACATCACCATGAACAAGTTTCCATCCTGTTTCTTCCTGAGCTTCATCTTGTGTTTCCAGTTGGTTATAGTTAGCAATATCTCTGTACAAAGTTCTCATCATGATCATCGCAACCATACCAGAAAGGAAGAGGACAATCATAAGAGAGTTTATGATGGAAAACCAGTGAATCTGATCATCATTCATGAGAAGGTATGTATCCCAACGAGAAGCCCACCTTATATCACTCTCCTGCAGAAAACAAAAGAAGATAAGAAATCAACAAACAAATAAATACAGTGTCACACCTGAAGTAGTAGAGATAACGGTTCAGCAACAGCTTGTTTGGATGGTCGTTACCTATTGTATTGTATCGTATTGTTATTTTAAATACGATGTTTGTTTTGGTTGTTACTTAAATTTTATTGTATCGTATCGTTAAATCCGTCGTTACGTAACGACGAAATGTGCCACTTTATGTAACGACCAATCTGGTGTGGTTCCATCGATATCTTGTCTTTTTCTCTCATCTCACCCTTCACTATTATTAAATAATTTTATTTTATCATTTATCCTACCTTTTTATATAATAAATTTATCTCGTATCACATTTTTTCTTTATAATATTTCAAATTTATTATTCATATTGCCGGTGCATGATATCATGAAATAACGGCAATAATACAATCTATCCAAACATTGTATTCATCAAACGATACAGTACAGTGCAATACAATACAATACAATACGATACATTATGAAACGATGTGTAACAACCATCCAAACAAGCTGTAAGAGAATACCTTGAAGGAAACATCATAGGTGAATACAACACCCTTCTCTGTATCTACTTCTTGGGGTACAACGCCACCTAGAATTAAATTTTTCGTATTCTGGTTGCACGTCATCACTTGAGGGTTCTTCTCATTCCAATCCTTGTACTCATGATTAATGCTGTTCGCGAAAAATCAAGTGAGAAAAGAACAGACCTCCCAAGAACAAAGAATGTGAAGACAATAGCAAGGAACAGGTTAGCATTGAAACCTATTTGGAGTGACCTCAAACCCAACAATACGAGCAGTATCAGTTTCAGTGTCCTTGTGGTACATGACACGAAAGCTTAAATGGTTGTTGATAAAATACTTCTCCTCTTTACTCTGGCAGAAGAAAGTAAACACATTAAGGGTTAGATTACTTAGCATGGATTAAGTCATCATTCTATAGCAATTCAGTGACTGCACTAACCCCAGCATAATTTCCCTTGAACCCAACACGGAAACCATGCTCATAAGTAGTTGACTGACTTCCATCTCGTCTTTGTCTAAGAACAGCAACAGGAAGGTTGTCCAAAATCCTGCATAATTATTTGAATAATCCATGTTTAATTTTTGTCTCGGAGCAAAAAGATGAGCGAAGATATCATGCTGTGGTGGGACTGAACTGGAACAAAACTACACTAGATTAATCTTACATATTGATTCTGTATTCATCATCAATCTTTTCCTTGAAGTTCTTTGCAGATTCAGCATCAAGTTTTTGTCGACAGACCACTTGGCATGGCTGTTCTTGTCTCATTTCGAACTGTGTATTAGTTCACAAGATATAACCAATTCAGCTTGTTCATTCGTAAGTACATGAACAAACATATTTTTTATGCCAATTTCAAGCTGGATGGAAAATGCATATATCCTTACAGTATAAACTGAATTCTCTATGCGGTCCCCTCGAAGAACCTCCCCCAAATTCTCCGCACTATTCAAAATTTCAGCAGGTTTGCAATACTTCAAATAGTAATAGTCATATGGTAGTTGTGTCTTTGTAGATGTTAGCTTGTTTACTTTGACATTAAGTGGATCACCCTGTACGGACATATATAAGAACAGGTTTGTTATAGACAATTATACATACAGAGAAAGCAGTAGGTTGCATAGAGTTGCCCCCAGTGGCGGAGGCAGGATCTCCGCGAAAGGGGTTCAAAAAGAAAAAAAGTTAAAAAAGATTGTAGCTAGTGGAAATTGAACCTATGACCTTATACAAGTTTTGAACCCCTTGACAACTAAACTATACTTTTGGAATGTGTCAAGAGGATTTAAAACTTAATATATAGAGGTAAAAAATATATTTTACCTTAAAAATACAGTACAATTTTTCGGCGAAGGGGGTTCGGGTGAACCCCTAAATCCGCCCCTGATTGCCACTTTTTTCCAGGCACTTTGTTCTTTTCCTCTAGAAGGGGGAAGAATCAAACAGTAACCAGGGGTTGCTCTGATGGTAAGCACCCTCCACTTCCAACCACGAGGTTGTGAGTTCGAGTCATCCCAAGAGCAAGGTGGGGAGTTCTTGGAGGGAAGGATGCCAAGGGTCTATTGGAAACAACCTCTCTACCATAGGGTAGGGGTAAGGTCTACGTACACACTACCCTCCCCAGACCCCACTTGTGGGATTATACTGGGTTGTTGTTGTAAAAAATATCACAGATAGCAACAATCAAACAAAGCAAAAATGGTATCTTTCAATTGATCTTCTTTCTGATATTTCTACCTGAGCAACTAGTACAAAGTGTTCAATTCTGACCAGATGAAACCGGGAAAATGAAATCACTGCAATGCAAATGTTTCTTGGACAGGATATTCAAGACATAAACCAATAGACAAATGTGTAAAGATTTCAAGACAAGCGGATTCAATTAAAAGAAACATCAAGAAGGTCTCCTCCTCATAAGCAAAGAGATTTCAGATATATATATAGCAGCTGCAACACAGTGACCTGAATCCTGGAACTGCCTTGTGTAACAAAGGGTTGAAATGATATCATATAAGACACTAAACATGCCTATCCAGCAAATAATCAACTTCAGCAGAATTAATACATATGTGACTTATTTTCCCAAGATTTGTCTAGCAATAGAGGAGATCAATTATCATATACAGTTTATAAATCAATCAGCCAATCACCTACACTTTCATATGAAATCATTCCACTCTATACAGGCCATTTCATTAGCAGGGGGCGGATGCAGATGCAGCATAGCAGTAGTAGGTTCATCTGAACCTAGTACTTTTGACTCAGAGCATAATTTGTGTGCAAAAAATTCACTAAAAATAGTAGGTATGAACCCCTAACTTTAGAAGTACAATAGTTCAATGCTAAGAACCTTAAAAGTCTCATAGAGTTTAAATTATGGATCCGCCTGTATTCATTAGTCATTGTATTCACAATCATTTTACAAGCCAAACATTTTTGCTAGTAACCCCTTATAAAAAACATGGTAATAAGAGCTTTAGCGTAGATGAAAATCAATAGATCCAAACCACTATGATTCACAAGAACAAAAACGTTATAAACTTTTGAAGTTTGAAGACTCCCAAAATAGTAAAATATCTAAATTATTCAAGAAAAATGAACATGGGTCGAAATAACTGAACACCCAAAACTAAAAATATTCAAGAAATAAAAGGGCAGCTCGGTGCACAAGGCATCCCGCATTCACACGAGGTCCGAAAAACGGCCGCACCCAAGGGGTGTGATGGTGTGATGTAGGCGGTCTAAACGTACGTCAGTGGTTGATTACCCATAACCTATAGGTCATCCGTTATACAACTTAACCGTTGCTCCCAGGCTCTTCTGAATTATTCAAGAAATGATTATGGATAAAAATTAATGGGCACCCATAAATGATTATGGGTAGATATTAGTGGACAGACAAAATCGAAAGATATGGAATTTATTCAAAAACTGATTATGGGAATTATTATCTGGTCCCAATACTATTCTTTTTAGCATGCATACCACATAAAAGCGAAAATGGTTACCGATTGAAAATCGCGAGGAGCAACCCCAGGAAGATAGAACGAATGCGTAGACGATATGAGGAAGAATAAGAAGGTGGTTGTAAGCTGGCATGATCTTCCTCGATCCATCTGAAATTCCATGCTTCACTTTTATTATTCAGGTCGAAGCTTTTATACAAATTCCCAAGGTTCCACCTTTTTGATAAGTACACTTCTTTAATGTCATCTTCTATTTTTCTTTATATTTTGGTTAAATGGACTTTTTTTTTCCCAGGGGAACCAAGGCTGAAATAGTTGGACATGTAACTATCTCGGTATGTAAAAAGGCAAGACATAACTATCCCGTTTAGGAGACGTGAGAGGTTGACTATGACTGATATAAAGAAGGGTAGGCGTAGGCTAAAGAAGTACTGAAGTGAGGTGATTAGGCAAGACATGTTATTGCTTCAGCCTACCGAGGATATGACCTTTGACAGGAAGGTGTGAAAGTCGAGTATTAGAGTTGAAGGTTGACAGATAGTCGTGAGTCTCTTCTAGGCTTACGAGTAGCACCGGTACTATTGTTGTATTTTCTTATTCCTAGTTCATTATTAGTACATGTTGTGCATTCGCCTCCGTCATTCTTTTATCTTGTTGTTGCAATTGTTTGTTGCTTTATTTTCACAATTTCTTGAGCCGAAGGTCTACCAGAAACAACCTCTCTATCTTCACAAGGTAGATAAGATCTGCGTACACATTAATTTTCCCAAACTCCACTTGTGAGATTACGCTAATTTGTTATTATTAGTTGTTGGTGGTGTATACGGGTTATAAATTGCAATCCAATTCCAACATTGGCTCCTTGATTTTTAATAAAACTCTTATTATGGCTCCTTGATTAGCTCCTAAGGGGTCGTTTGGTTTGAATACGGCTTATGCCGGGATAAGTTATACTGTTATAAGTTATGATGAGATAAGTTATGTTGGGATTAGTTATGCTGGGATTATTTTTTATCCATTGTTTGGTATGTTGTATTAAATATGATAATTGCATAATTTGTAAGAAGAATGTATAAGTTATACCGGTGCTAATTACCCCACCCTCTATAAGGTATAAGTTATACATGTGTTAATTTTAATCCTGGGATAATTTATACCTGATTTGCTAACCAAACAAAATATCAAGATGGTATTAAATTTTTTTATAAGCACTATACCTTCTTATACCCATACCAAACGACCCCTTATGATTTAAAATACATTATCTTTATATCCTAGCGTGATGTGTGTCAGAAAACTACATATTTAAGTGAAAAAGATTGAGCAGATCCATTTCTTTTTTGGAATTAAATTTTGAATGATGAAATTACTAACCTTTTGAAAAATTTCGCTTACAAAAAGATCAATCTTTTTTTCCGGATAATATAGTGTTAAAGCCAACTTGCACACATCTCTATTATTTTATTGAATACTTGTTACTTTCTATCGGCACATGCATTAGATAACTTCACCCATAAATAATTAGGCAAATATGGCGATGATATTATAAAATGGATTGCTATAACATTTAAAAGATGTGTATTTATAGTCATTTGTTTGATGCTAAAAGAAATATAATTGTTTCTGTCGGATTCAATAACATGGTGCATGCGGAAACTAATAATACAAAGTTTGGTAGACGATAAATCATGACAACAAAAGAAAAATATACTAAACTAAACATAATACTTTATAATGGTTTGATCAATTGATCTACATGTTGAGAAGAAGTCATTAATAGTGTCTGCTGGGTTTTCTAATGAAGAAGAAGAAAAGAAATTTTTAGGTTTTCACACAAGTGAGGATATTTCGGATACTTCTAAGTCAAAGACACATTTGGACTTCTCTCACTTGGTCTCTTCACGTGTCCTCATCTCAACGGCTATGCACAAGTATGATGGATCAAATAATAATCATTCAGATGAAGAACACCACAACTTACTCTATAACTGCACAGCACTGGATCCCAAGCTTTAAAATATGTCACATGGAGAATGTACATAGCAAGAAGAATATTTTCACTTATATTTTGTTACTAGTCAGCAAATAGAATTTAGACACATGTATAGGTGGTTAATTTGATTCCTTTATTCTTTCATAGTATAGTTCTATATATACATTGTCTCTATACAAAATGAATACACAGAAAATTTTCACAAGATTGTTCTCATCTCTTTTACAACCTTTCATGGTATCAGAGCAGTAGCTCTTCCTGGGAAAATCAGCTTCCTTTTCTTCATTTTTTTCTCTGCGTCATAACACTTCATCATGCCCGAAACAACAGATACCACAGTTGCTCAGTCTTCATCTGCTAATGCAGCCAATTTTGATCCAAATTACCCATAATTTCTCCACTCATCAGATGCACCAGGAATGAGCCTTGTGAATGTAGTGTTTGATGGAAGAGGATTTCAAGGCTGGAGGAGATCAATATTGATTGCTCTTTCAGCAAAGAACAAGTTGGGCTTCATTGATGGAAAGTGCCCAGCTCCTCCTATCACTTCCAATGAGTTTCAGCCATGGACAAGGTGCAATGACATGGTGACTTCCTGGTTACTAAATTCACTATCTAAGGACATTGGAGATAGTGTCATATACTCCAAATCTGCCAAAGAGCTCTGGACTAGTCTTGAGCACAGATTTGGAAGGTCAAATGGAGCTAAGTTGTACCACTTGCGCAAAGAACTATCCAGTTTAGTATAGGGAAACAGTGATGTGGCAGGGTATTTCACTAAAATCAAACGTCTATGGGATGAGCTAGACTCTTTAATTTGTGATGTTAAGTGTGTTTGTGTTTATGTGTGTTCTGGAAAACAGAAACTGGAGAAATCCCTAGAGGATGAAAGACTTATACAATTTCTCATGGGTTTAAATGATGTCTATGGACATGCAAGGGGAAATATTTTGATGATGAACCCCTAACCTAGCTTAGACCTTGCCTATTCTCTTGTATTATAGGATGAAAGTCAGAGAGAGATCTATATGAATCCTCTTCTCTTTGCTGATTCTTCATCCTTCATGGTTGGCACTCAAGCTAACATTCCAACACAAGGGAATTTTGTACAAAGAAACAACAGACAAGGCCAAAGAAACACTGGGCAATTTCAGCAATCTCAGAAATCAGCAAACAACATGCAATTTCAAAAATCAGGAAGCAATCTGCAGAAAAGTGGAAGCAACCCACAAAGGAATTTTGTCTCAAAAAGAAAGAAGCACAAGTTCAATCCTAATTTATCTTGCACCCATTGCAAGAAAATAGGACATTCAGTGGGAGAATGCTATAGGATCATTGGTTTTCCTGAAGACTTTGAATTTACCAACCCTAGAGGTTCTCAAATTCAGTTTAGAAGCAATGGGCTTATCACAGGGGAACATGGTGAGGATGCAAGCAACTACTCTGAAGTTCTAAATCAGCACCTTTCCAAAGATCAATTTTCACAATTGGTCCAGATGATAAAGCAAGTGAAGGTTCCAGATACAGGGTTTTTTAGTTCAGAAGTCAACACAAGTGCAATAACTAGTACTATTATGAAGTATACAAGAAGTTGTTTTTCAGTTTTTAACACTAACACTTGGATAATTGATTCAGGAGCTTCAGAGCATATGTGTTTTAATTCAAATGCTTTCATTTCCCTAAAACCCCTTCTGGTTCCCTTAGATATAAATCTGCCCAACTCTTTTAAAGTGACAGTCACACAGACTAGGAGAGTCCCCATTTCTGCTGAATTCATTTTAGAAAATGTTCTTTATGTTCCCAGTTTCAAATATAACCTATTATCAGTCAATAGGTTATGGGCTCAAGTTTTTGGTGAGGAAAAGGAAGGATTATATTTGTTGCAGCCTAGTGTTGATAGGATTAGCTCAAAGGAGAAAAGTTTTTTACCTTCAAATCAAAGTGCTTTTAATCAAGTTTCAGTTGGTTTTCCTTTTTCTGCAAATGCATCTTCTGATGTAAACCTTTGGCACATTAGATTGGGGCATTTGCCTTTTTCATCAATGAAACATCTTAGTTTTATTTCAAGTTTTCCTAATTCTGAATGTTTCTCTGATATTTGTCCTCAAGTTAGGCAAACTAGGAATCCTTTCCCTTTGAGTCAAATTACTTCCAAAAGAGCATTTGAATTAATTCATGTTGATACATGGGGACCCTATAAGGAATCCACTGATAATGGCTTTAGGTATTTTTTGACTATTGTGGATGATTTTAGCAGAGGGACTTGGACTTTTCTGTTCAGCACAAAGTCTAATGCGTATTCAGTTTTAAAGGACTTTCTCACCATGGTTGAAAGGCAATTTGGGGTGAAAGTCCAAAAACTAAGAACATACAATGCATTTGAACTAGGGAAAGGTTCTCAATAGGCTGCCTTTCTTAGTTCACAAGGGATTTTGCATCAAACATCTTGTGTATGGACACCTCAACAGAATGGGATTGTTGAAAGGAAGCACAAACACTTTTAGAAATTGCAAGGGCTTTACTGTTTCAATCAAAGGTACCTATACCATACTGGGGAGAATGCTTGTTGACAACTACCTATTTAATCAACAAGCTGCCATCTAAGGTACTTCATGGAAAGACACCCTTTTTTCTATATTGTTTAACCAACCACCTTCTTATGAAATGCTTAAGAGTTTTGGATGTCTTTGTTTTGCATCTACTCTATCTAGTGGGAGGAACAAATTTGAGCCAAGGGCTAAGGCTTGTGTTTTCTTGGGATATCCCATGGGTCAAAAGGGATATAAGGTGCTAGAATTAGATACAAAGAGAGTTCTTGTATCCAGGGATGTTCACTTTCATGAAACCAAGCTTCCTTTTTCCTTACACACCTCATCTCCAGATCCTATATTTCCTATTCCCACACCAGTAGAAACAACCTTCCTTGAACCTTTCCCAACCTCTTTTTTATCTGAACCTAGCATTCCTCAAACACCTAGTCCTTCTAGAAATCACCCACCCACTGTTACTACTCTTCCATCACCTCAGTCCTTTCATTCCTCTGGGTGTACTAGCTATGGGGAGCATCCCACACCTACACCTACACCAGCAATAAAAAAATCCACCAGAGTCACTACATGGCCTAGACATCTAAAGGATTTCATTTGTAACAACATATACCTAACAGATTTGACCACTTCATGTTTTGTTAATACCTCTCAACCTAATATTTTTTCTTTTAGAGCTCTTTCTAGTCATAATCAGCAGGTAATGCGCTCTATATCAGCTATCTCAAAACCTAGTAGCTTCGATGAAGCCTCTAAACATCACGGATGGCAGCAAGCAACGCAATCAGAAATTGATGCCTTGAAAGCCAATCACATTTGGGATGTGGTTATCTTACCAAAGGGAAATAAAGCTTTACCTTGTAAGCGGGTTTACAAGGTCAAGCATAATTCAGACGGGTCAGTTGAAAGGCTTAAAGCACGATTAGTAGTCAGAGGGATATCCAACGGAAAGAAATACTACAATGAGACATTTTCCCTTGTGGTAAAGATGACAACAATATGATGCTTATTAGCCATTGCAGTCAAGAAAAACTGGCCTATTCATCAAATGGACGTCAATAATGCATTTCTACATGGTACTTTGCAAGAAGAGGTTTTCATGAAGTTTCCAGCAGGTTTACCTCCACCTATTGACAAACATGTTTGTTTACTGAAGAAATCATTGTATGGTTTAAACATGCATCACGATAATGGTATGCCCGTCTTGTAGGTGCTTTAAGTTATAAAGGCTATTCATCATCTCTAAATGATTACTCTTTATTCTTTAAAAGGAGGAATATCCTAATCTCAGTTATAGCCGTTTATGTTGACGACATACTCATTAGTGGAGATGACACAGAAGAGATTAAGGATATTAAGTCGTTTCTCAACACTGAATTCAAAGTCAAGGACTTGGGGAACTTACATTACTTTCTAAGGATGGAAATACTTAGAGAAAAACGGGGAATTATCATATGCCAAAGGAAATTCACCTTGGATTATTGAAGGAATTTGGTGTCTCTGATTTTTCCTCTATTTCTTCGCCCCTCGAGCCTTCTGTCAAATTGCATGCCGAAGAAGGGCCCATGCTCAGTGATCCCACCATTTATCGGCACCTTGTGGGAAAATTGAACTACCTAACCCACACAAGACCCGATTTATCCTTTGCAGTGTTGAAACTAAGTCAGTATATGCAGCAACCCAGGTCTTCTCACTTCACAGCTGCTCTTCGAGTATTACGATACTTGACATCATACCCAGGCAAGAGATTCTTCTAAACTCCAATCCCTCACTTTCCTTGTTGGCATTTTGTGACGATGACTGGGCTTCTTGTCCAGATAGTCGAAGATTTGTCAGCGGCTTCTACATCACTCGTGGGGGATCTCCAATTTCTTGGAAATCAAAGAAACAAGCCTCTGTTTCTTTATCATCTGCTGAAGCGTAGTATCGATCCATGCACAAAGTTGTTGCTGAGCTCACTTGGCTCACGCGTCTTCTCTCCGATATCTCAGTATCACCATCTTTGCCGGTGCCGGTATTCTCTGATAGCAAAGCAGCCATCAACATTGCTCGAAACCCCGTCTTCCACGAAAGGACGAAGCATGTGGAACTCGATTGCCACTTTGTTCGGCAACAATTTCTCTCCGGACTGATTTCCCTCTCTTACATTCCATCCTCATCTCAACTCGCGGATCTATTCACCAAATCTCTATCAGGCAGTCACATATCTGCCATTAGCAAGCTGGGGGTAATTTCTTTACCCTCCACCTTGAGGGGGGATGTTGAGAAGAAGTCATTAATGGTGGATGCTGGGTTTTCTAATGAAGAAGAAAAGAAATTTTTAGGTTTTCAGACAAGTGAGGAGATTTCGGATACTTCTAAGTCAAAGACACATTTGGACTTCTCTCACTTGGTCTCTCCACGTGTCCTCATCTCAACGGCTATGCACAAGTATGATGGATCAAATAATAACCATTCAGATGAAGAACACCACAACTTACTCTATAACTGCACAACACTGGATCCCAAGCTTTAAAATCTGTCATATGGAGAATGTACATAGCAAGAAGAATATTTTCAGTTATATTTTGTTACTAGTCAACAAATAGAATTTAGACACATGTATAGGTGGTTATTTTGATTCCTTTATTCTTTCATAGTATAGTTCTATATATACATTGTCTCTGTACAAAATGAATACATAGAAAATTTTCACAAGATTGTTCTGATCTCTTTTACAACCTTTCACTACATATGATAAAACTAATAAAAGAAGAAAAACTATCGAGAGAAAAAATCTCCCCCTAAATAAAACTCTCTAATGACTACATTGTGGATATATTTTTGTTCTATTGTGAGAAATAGAGATTCTTAATTTATAGATATGCAAAACTTGTCTTCCAAGAAAAGTATAAGAAATATGAAAGAGATTTAATCCTTTTAGGAGTCTTTTTCCATTCCATCAAGAAAGAGAGTCCTAATAGATTAGAAATTCAGGGCAAAATCTTAGAAAGTTTCTTCACCAACGGAAGGACCATTAATCTTGATTATTAGTGATATCCGACAGAGCTAGTATTTAAAATTGAAATTTTTTCAGAAACCACTATTGTGTAGTTGATATTAGCTTTCTATAACTACCATATACATAATTACTTCCTCTAGCTACTATTCAGTTGTTACGATAGTGTATTCGCTGTATTCACGCTGTTGTATTCATGAATACAGCAGTAAAAAGCGCCTAAAATCAGCGCAGTCCAGTTGTACGCGTGTGTATTCACATGTATTCGCGCCATGTATTCATGAATACAGCGACAAAAATCGCCTAAAATCAGGGCAGCCCAGTTGTACGCACATGTATTCACATGAATTCGCGCTGTTGTATTCATGAATACCACAGTAAAAAGTGCCTAAAATCAGGGCAGTCCAGCAATATGCGCATGTATTCACTGTATTCGCGCCATGTATTCATGAATACAATAACGACAATCACCTTAAAAATAGGTATGTCCAGCTGTTTAAGAGAGAGGAAAAACATAAATAGCGTATTTCATGCCTTATACCATAAATACTTATTTTGCTATAAAATATAAAAGGCAGCTACAATAAATAATATTTTAAAATGATTTTGATGTATAATAAATAGGGTATACCTTTGCTATATGAGGTAAAATTTCCTTTAAAATTTATGGGTTTGTGTGATCTGAATTTGCCACGGAACCATAGCTCCTCTTAGTTATATGTTCGCAATTATATATATATATATATATATATAACACATATAATGTTTAAAGCAAAAATGTGTGAGGGTTCAGTTGAACCCGTACCTAATAGGCTAGCTCCGCCCGTGTCATAGGGTCATATGTCATAATCTAGCCATCATAATATAACTGTGATAAGGAAAGAATTCACGTATATAATAATCAAAGTTATTTGATATTTGTATCGGCGAAAGTTACTACGTGAGTATCCGATTAATAATAAAATTTACAATAATTTAACATAATTAGGCACGTTGACATAAACTCTCCGTACATGAAGTACATTTCTTTAACTAATTTTGAACATTTGGCGTGTCCCTTTGTAGGAACATCCGATGGAAAAGGGGAAGATTTTCATAAAACGACATGGGATCCGATCCATGCACGTCCTATTCATAAGTTTGTCTGTTTTCTCCCCCAGTTTTTCACCTGGTTCGTTACATGGAAATTGTGAATTCTAAAAGTTAAAATAACTTGTTTAATGTAAATATTGCATAAATTCTTTCGTCTATAGAAATCGCACAGCAACACTGGCTTCGATCATATATATAATTGTACATTCCAATCCACAAGCATTGATCAAGCTTTGAGTTTTCACGAATGGGTATGCCTTCAACCTTTTTAAATTTATTTTTTGTTTTTATGCTCTCATCCATTTCTTATTCATGGTTCTTTATTATTACATGATGTGTTATTAGCGTTTGTTAGGATTTTACATTCTTGTTACTATTGTTTGTTGCTTGGTTGCTTTATTTTCACTGTTGAGCCGAGGGTCTATCGGAAACATTCTCTACATCAATATTAGGCGGGGTAAGGTCTGCGTACACACTATCCTCCCATAAAGATTAAATTTTTATTTATTGCTTGGTACTTTGGATGATTGATTTATGTCAATTTGATGTTGATTTTGTGAGGGTTAGTGAGTTTTCCTTCAATTGTCGATTTTCTTTTTGTGAAACTTGCCTAAGACCTGCAATTCTGAAATACCTTAATTATGATGATTTAGTTATTGTAAATGCTTTCCTTGTTGTGCATGTTTTCACATCTGACTGTTTGAATTCTTAGGATAAACTACTTTAAGGAGTGTTTAGTTCTTGGTGCTTTTTTTTGCTTTTTATTATTATATTCCGATCCGGACAGGGAAAGATGACCTCCATATGCTTTGGGGGTAGTTTGGTTCGCTAACTAATTACATAGGGATTATAAATGTGGATTGCTATCATGCTATGCCTTTAAATTGTTTATTATAATACGAATATCAGGCTGCGACACCAAAAGCAACAACAACAACATACGCCTAGTATTATACCACACTGTGGGGTATGGGGAGGTTGGGACACCAAAAGGATTAGTTTCATTATTTAGTAAACATGCACATGCTTTACTCTAACTAATTTAAATAAAAATTGTTAAGAATTTTTTTATATAGAATATCGTCATGTTTTATTTTTAGAAAAATGTTTTTATTTACCAAAGTAAGTGTCGCTCTTTTAAGGATTTCTTTGTGATAGATACTTTTAAGGTTATTTTTCTGTTATTTTAGCTGCTCTTCTGTAGGTATTGCGGACAAATTTATTCTTATTCTTTCAAATTCTATCTCACAACATAGATTTTCCCATAATTTATGTGAGTAGTACTTATGCTACAAACGAAAATGGTAACCAAACGTTGCCTTAGAGATGTAGATTTCTATGTTGGGAACTAAACGTTGTATTGACGATGCAGAGTTTTATGCCAGACATATTTTTTATGTGGTAAACCAATAAGGGGTCCTTTAGTTGCTGGTTAGAGTTATGCAGGTATTAATAAGTCTTGCGTGTTCTTACTTAGGTTGCTTTACTTCTTCTTCTCTCGTGGTAAAAATGTGGTGGAGCGTGTGTACATTGTTTGAACTGATAAAGAACAGCATAATTTTTTTTCCTATTTATGGATGGATGTACCTTCTTACTTAAGAGCTTGACTCTGTGGCCTTCAGCTTTTGGATGAATTGTGGACTCTTTTCTCTTTTCTATCTTGCTATGAATAATTATGATACCCTGTGGATTTGATTTGTTTCCAAAGGCACCTTTAGAAGTTGGGCTCTTGCTGACTTTATTACGGATCGATGCTTTCAGATAAAAGTGATGGATGTTGTTCCACACACCTCATTGATGGGGATGGAGTCTTCAATGTTGCTGGAGTTGAAAATTTCATAAAGGAAGTTAAACTGGTAGACTGTGGTCTTTCATATGCTATAGTATCCATTATGGGTCCACAAAGTAGTGGTAATAATTCTTTCTAGATAAACTCAATTGCTATCATCCATTTTCCAGTTTGCAATTTACTAACGTAAATTTTTCTTGTTGTTCTGTATGCTTAAATGACTCAACTATCATTCCCCTCCCTATATCAGGATTCCCTTACTGCTTCATTTGAGCTCTACCTATCGTCATGCTAGCACTTCTAACACAGTTTAATTGAGATTATGCCAGGGAAAAGTACACTGTTAAATCATCTATTTGGTACTAACTTTAGAGAGATGGACGCTTATAAAGGAAGGTATGGATTAGTGATTTAGCTTATCATAACAATTCTGTGTATCCTATTGAAAGCAGGCATTCTTGATGTTCTTTTCAGGTCACAAACCACAAAAGGTATCTGGATGGCTCGATGTGTTGGGATTGAGCCGTGCACCCTTGTTATGGATTTAGAGGGCACCGATGGGAGAGAGCGTGGAGAGGTTCGTTGAAATGACTTTCACAATGATGATTTACTTTCGTGTACTCCTTTTTGCCCATTGCTTGGTTTCAATGCCTTCGACTGTTTATACAAAAAGCACCATATGTGTTTTTCCCGAAGTATTGTACCTTTCTGTGTGGCTGCATATATAACAGCATCCTAATATGGACACTGTCCTTTTTCTTCCTTGTTTTATGCTTTTTAAATTTAATATATCCTAATAGTTTCCCTTATAAAGTGACCTATTCCAATTTAGTATCCACAATCTTCAGCTTCCTTAATTTTTGCCGCCTTCCACAATGCTTCACTGAGATAACTTTGGCACAACTTTCAGTGATTTGCTTGTCTATGAGATCTTTTACATTCCACTTCCCCTGATATTTGTAATTGTCAAATTTCACTAATTGATTTGTATCACCAAGTTTCCTGCTACCAATGTTCATTGAATGCTCCTTGCCTCATTAAATTTTGATGTTTTGTTTAGGATGACACTACATTTGAGAAGCAAAGTGCCCTATTTGCCCTTGCTGTTTCTGATATAGTGCTAATCAATATGTAAGTTCCCTTTTAATGTGTGAATTACATGTACTTAAGCTAAATTGATACCTTAAAAAGTATCCAAAGGGACAAGTTATTAATAAAATTTAAAGTACAGGTGGTGTCATGATATTGGCCGTGAGCAAGCTGCTAATAAGCCTCTTCTGAAGACTGTCTTTCAGGTATAATACAAAGTGTTATCTTGTCTGAATATTCGGTATCACTTTTAAACTGCTTAATCTTAACAGGTTATGATGCGGTTATTTAGCCCTCGTAAAACGACATTGATGTTTGTTATACGCGATAAAACGAGGGTAGGTTCCTTCTTCTCTCATATGTGGTTTCCCAGATGAAGATATTCCCACATTTGATTATACCTGCAGATCTTGTCGAAAATATTGCTAACCTTTTTAATTTCCTATAATATTTGTTAGACTCCGCTTGAAAATTTGGAGCCTGTTTTAAGGGAAGACATTCAGAAGGTAACATATGCATGTTTCTTCATTTTATACATATTATTATAGACTCAATTATTGGTTCTTATTCGCTTCCCTTTGACTGTAGATATGGGATTCCGTCCCAAAGCCGCAAGCTCATGAGGAAACACCTTTAAGTGAATTTTTTAATGTAAGTCTCTTAAGTTAAGATCTCTGTAGCCTTCTTATTAGCTGGTTTTCTCTAATGCATATGCATGTGATGATATTGATCTATATGTGTCCAGGTTGAGGTTGTTGCACTTTCTAGTTATGAAGAGAAGGAAGAGCAATTTAAAGAGCAGGTAGAGACAAATCAATTACTGGAATCTCCTTGATCGTCTTATTTTCCCTCTCTCTCTCACTCTCTCTCTTATTATTTTAAATCTGTTTACTTTGACATATAGTGTTTTCCGACATACTCAAATAATCAACTCTTCTGTTTAGTGAGCTTTGGGTTTAGATTATGTTTATGCTTGTTATCCTTGTAAAGGTGGCTAGTCTAAGACAGCGATTCTTTCATTCTATTGCACCTGGGGGTCTTGCTGGAGATAGGCGGGGAGTTGTTCCTGCTTCTGGTTTTTCGTTTAGTGCACAGCATATGTGGGAGGTTATAAAGGAGAACAGGGACCTTGACCTCCCTGCCCATAAGGTTATGTCCCCCGAATCTGCTCAAGTGAAGTTTCAGTTGATCATTTATATCCTCATTGATGTGCTTGTTGTAATCCAAGTGCAGGTTATGGTAGCTACCGTACGCTGTGAAGAAATTGCCCAGGAAAAATATGACTCTTTCACTGCAAATGAGGTATTTGCATTTTATTAAATTTTTTTAGTATTACACCTTTTTCATTTTTATTGACCAATTTTGAACTTCGATTTTTAATTATAGGTAATGATTTATCTATTGTTATAGGAGTGGTGTCAATTAAAAGAGGCAGCGCAATCTCATCCTGTGGGTGGCTTCGGGAAGAAGCTTAGCTCAATTTTGAACACTTGTTTATCAGAGTAAGAACACCTATCTCATACATTATAGTATGCATGCTTTATAGCTGTATGGATAAATCTTTTCATACATCTATACGATTTTGCTCAACTTTCTCCTTCTTTCTTATACACTCCAAAGTAGCTGTGCGACATTTCAGATGCCAAATGACGTTAGAGAGGAGTTTCTTTATGTCTGTAGTGAAGCATATCAAAATGCTGATGTTTTTTAAGTCTATTAAGCAAAGTTGAATTCTGCAGAATTCATCTTCACATAGGCATAATTCTATGCTCTTCTTCCTTGAAATACATGTTATGAACTTGTATGGATATTGTCAATAATAAGCCCATATTCACCACGGCTATAAGATTTTTTTCTTTTCAGATATGATGCAGAGGCTACATTCTTTGATGAAGGAGTGAGATCTACAAAACGAAAGCAGTTGGAAGAGAAATTGCTTCAGGTAAGTTAGCTAGACAATGCTCTCTCCCCTAAACTTGTTTCCGCGTGTACACCTATCATTGTATATGCACTGAATTCACCTTTCGACTTTTGATTGTTTGACCAATAAAACTTGGTTGATTCCTTTCGATTGATGACAGCTTCTAGGACTTCCTAGACCCAACGAATTCACTGCTAATTTAGTAGTTACTCCCTGAACTGCTGATGTCATTTCATTTTCCCTCCCCACTAGAAAATTTATACGACCTACATTGCGTTTATATGAAGGTGTTTGACTAGGCACGTTTAAGATAATTATTTTGACTTATTTGTTATAGAAGTGGAAAACATAGCAAAACAATAGTAGAAAGTTAGTTTGATAGAGAAAACTTCACATCAAAGTTTTAAAAACTCTTCCATGAGTTTCATCTGCATTCCTAACAATTTTTCGTCATTTCTGCATTCAACTGTCACTGTGTTGATATGAATGTCTGAAATGGAGAGAATTTTTTTGTTATTAATATACTAAATTTAGAGACTAAGCTAAGAAATCCTGATGACAGACTTCGATAGTATATGTCCTTAGACAAGGCGGGTTGCTCTGATGGTAAGCACCCTCCACTTCCAACCAAGAAGTTGTGAGTTCGAGTCACCCCAAGAGCAAGGTGGGGAGTTCTTGGAGGGAAGGACGCCGAGGGTCTATTGGAAACAACCTCTCTACCCTAAGGTAGGGGTAAAGTCTGCGTACACACTACCCTCCCCAGACCCCACTTGTCGGATCATACTGGTTTGTTGTTGTTGTTGTACTGATGTGTCTTAAGTTGTGTAGTGGTGGTGGTTGTATATTGATACTGGAGTTTGTCCCTTGGAACGATGTATCAACTAGCTGCAAACATCATGTCCCCTCTGAGCTGGGCGTGTTTTCTAACCAAGGAAAGATACTTCTTTAACTAACCTTGTTATTCATTCTTTTTTCTGTTGTAGCTTGTCCAACCAGTCTACCAATCTATGCTGGGACGCATACGATCTGATACTTTGGAAAGATTCAAAGAAGCATTTGATAAGGAACTGAAGGGAGGTATAGGGTTTGCAATGGCCGCTCATGAGTGCACTGTGTCTTTTATGTCCCAGTTTGATGAGGAATGCGCAGGTACCGGATATAACCTTCCATTCTGTAGCCCCACTCGATTTAATCTATTCGCGAGACAAGATCATATTATGTCAGTACTGATCATGTTTACTAGGGGTGTGTAATATAAAAATACAGCTGCTGTTGCTATATGATAAACTTGCAAAACTGACAAATCTTTAGCGAATAGTGCTCATTACAATTTTTCTTCTAAAGATCTTGCTGAATATTGCTGTTTGGCTAAAACGGCCCAAAGATACTCTTAACATGGTGTGATATTGTCTGCTTTGGCCAAGACTACACAGTTTTTTCCCAAAAGGCCTCACACCATTAAGAGTATCCAACTCCTTATAAGTAGCTTATTTTTCTTTTGTACTTTCCATGTGGGACTTTGTTCCTACACACCCAACAATTGCGTCAACAAAGCGGAGTAAGACAAAGCATAAGGGACTGATAAATTGTGCTGAGCGTGAAATGTTGAGCTTAGTCCCAGCAGATTGCTCTTTGAAACTTGTAGGCTGATACATTATTTAGCAGATGCTGTTATTGATCAAGCAAAATGGGACTCATCCAGAGTGAGGGATAAGCTCAAGCGTGATGTAGATGCTCATATTGCTGAAATTCGTACTGCCAAGCTGGCTGAAGTTACTACTCTTTACGAGGTACGGACTTTAATGACCTATATATATTTTAGTCCTTTTGTAGTAAGTATCAGAAATTATTGAAACTTGGTTTCATCATTGGCTAGTGTTAGATACTAGGATTTTGAGATCCAAGTAATCTGGCATTTGCTGGAATAAAAGTTCAATATGACGAAACATCGTCACCTGACAGCTGAACGGCTCTTACAACGTTCATATGTCTATAGATTTTTCCTTGTTATAATTAGATCTTTTGAGATTGATCGTATCTTTAAATGTAGTCACACTGGCACTGAAGTTTCTCGAGTTTTTGTCTAGACCAAATTAAATGATGCTTTAGCTGGACCTGTGGAGGGTCTTTTAGATGGAGCTGCTGATGATACTTGGCCAGCAATAAGAAAACTGCTTCAGCGTGAAACTGACACAGCACTCTCTGGGTTTTCGGCTGCACTTTCTGGTTTTGAAATGGATGAACAAACAAGGGAAAATATGGTTTTGAGATTGAAGGATTATGCACGCGGAGTGGTTGAAGCTAAGGCGAAGGAAGAGGCTGGAAGGGTTTTGATTCGTATGAAGGACAGGTAGTGATATTGGTTATCTTGTTCAGAAGTTCTGACATGGGAATATTTTCGATATATAATGCTACTGACCTAAAAATCGTTGACAGGTTTTCAATGTTATTTAGCTATGATTCTGATTCAATGCCACGAGTTTGGACTGGAAAGGAAAATATTCGAGCTATTACCAAAACTGCCAGATCAGCTGTATGACTGACTGAATTAATTTTTCTTTCTCGGTTGTCTGTTTAAAGTTCGAATATCACATAAATCTCTGTTCTTTTAATGCGCTCCTCAGTCTATGAAGCTCCTGTCAGTTATGGCTGCAATTCGTTTGGAAGATGAACGTGATAGCATAGAGAATACACTCACTGTTGCTCTTTCGGATGGAGGTGCTTCAACCAAAAAAGGCAGTGCATCTCTTGATCCTCTGGCCTCTAGCACTTGGAATGAGGTAACTCACTTAGCCGATAAGATGGTTTGTCTTAGAAGTTAATTACAAGAAGAGAAGCACGGTCAAAGAAAAAGGAGAAGCATTCAAGTACTGGCCAAAGTGATTTTGTAGAGTTCATACAATGTGAATATTTATTGAACCATCAACAAAGTTATCACTTTTTATCAGTGCAGTACTATATACATCCTTTTATGTCACCTTGCCGCTTGGTCTAACAACAACAACAGCAACAACCACCACCATTGCCGCTTGGTCTAACGTTTGCATTTATTTACCTTTCTCATTTTGGTAATTAGACTTGCAAGATCAGAAAGTTGCATGCAAAAGTTCATCTCTTGAACTTACACTTTTATTGAGTAACCTTTTTTTTTCTTTTTTCATATTTGAGGTCTATTGGAAATAGCCTCCCTACCTTCACAGCGTAGGGTAAGGTCTGGATACACATTATCCTCCCCAGACCCCACTTGTGGGATTACACTGGCTTTGTTTTTGTTGTTGTTGTTGTTGTATATTTGGCCTATCATATCTATCATCTTTTCTGGTTAACTCTTTATTGCAGGTCTCTGCATCAAAAACTTTAATCACACCAATCCAGTGCAAGTCGTTGTGGAAGCAATTTAACACTGAGACTGAATACGTTGTTACACAAGCCATTGCTGCTCAGGCACGTTATCTTACATCTTGCACATAACTTTGTGCTTTTTAGGACTTCATTCCTTGTATATTTAATTTTTACCAACGCACAGACATATAGTAATATTTTATATATTATTAATTTTGCACCTTTTTAACTAAAGCTCACGCGTTAATTGCACTTTGCACTTAAAGTCCCAATCAACCCGGTTCTTCTTTTATGATTTTCGCCTTTGACAACTTTTTTCAGTACATTTGAATCAGACAAATATAAAAGTGTGATTCACGTTACACTGCTGCTTTATAATTTGATTCCAGCGATTCTCTGAGCCTGTCAATTGTATGTTAACATATCAGTTTTTCTTAACATCTGCCGTGACATATCTATTTGATATATTCATCAGGATAAAAAATTTCTCTTCACGGTTGTAATATTTGTAGACTCCTTTGTTAGCGTCTGACCATCCGTTTTTTTTTTAAAACTTCAGGAGGCTAGCAGGAGAAATAACAATTGGCTGCCACCTCCATGGGCAGTTGTCGCGTTGCTTATTCTGGGGTTCAATGAATTCATGACACTGTTGAGGTACCATTTCCTACTTATGGATCATGAGTGGGTTCGGATTGCGCGAGTCAAAACTGGTTTTTAAAATTATGGCTGCGACCAACTCGTTTAAAATTTGTTTGGGTAAACATGAGTTGAGTCAACTATATGTTCAATAGCAGGTCATAACCCAACCTTCTCCACTTATGACCACCTCTCAATTTCTTGTTAGAATTGGGTAAATGTTTCTCTATCAATTTTGTTTCATTCTCTTGAAGTTATTTTTATACTCTTAGTCATGATACTCCTAGCCGAGGGTCTTTCAGAAACAACCTTTCTACCTTCCAGACCTGACGTGTGGGATTTCACTGGGTTGTTGTTGTTGTTAGTCATGATACCCCTTAGTTTGACGAATACAGGCTTTTATATCCACTTGATGATAGGATGTATCCACCGTAATCACATATCTCACATTGGTTTTTTACTCTTTTCAGAAATCCTTTGTATTTGGGAGTCTTATTTGTTGCCTTTCTACTAGTGAAAGCCCTCTGGGTGCAACTGGACATTTCAGGCGAATTCCGCAATGGCGCTGTAAGTGTTGAATATGATTAGTTAAAATTTCAGTTTTGTTGCATTAGAAGCATTTGACCAAATAACTGTATGAACTCTAGGTCTTTGCTCATTCATAAAATCTTCTTGTTGAACTTCCTCCATAGTCCTAAAGTATGACACTTCCTACCATTTTCTTTTGTAACATTCTAGAATGTTGTTGAGCCAAGGGTCTATCGGAAACAGCCTCTCCCTCCGGGTAGGGGTAAGGTCTGCGCACACACTATCCTCCCCAGATCCCACCTGTGGGACTATACTGGGTTATTGGGTTATTGTTGTTGTTGTAAAAGTTCATGCAAAGCTAAAATTGCCAACAAAAATAAGTTGTAACCTTTCAATGACGTTTCGATTCATCTTTAATCTTGGGAATGTTTTATGTGGGCTTTCAGGAGTTATTTCCTAATCTAGTCTGCTAAGATGAAACACATTTGTACCTTCCTTTCTATTCTGCAACAATTTTAGAGTTTAACTGTCTAGACTTGGACGAGAGGGGTCTATACATGAACCAATACAAACCGATGGGACATAAGTATGATTGCTGCACTTCATTTCTTACATTACAATGATGAGAACTTTCAAAATAACAATCTATCTGTTACCTGATCTTGATACATGTGTTTACAGCTTCCTGGACTTCTCTCTTTATCCACAAAGTTCCTTCCTACAGTCACGAATCTTCTTAGACGACTAGCCGAGGCAGGCCAAAGGAAGGCGAATAATGAACCTCAACTTAATACTACTCCTGCATCAAAGAGCTTCCGTGGTACAAGTGCTTCATCTGAAGAAAACAGAGGGGAATAAAACTGTCGCGGATCTAACAATGGGTTCGCTGGTTCGGCTGAACTCAATGATTTGGGGTCGAACTCTATATATATGCGCGGAAAGCAAATATAGATAGAATATGATATATTCATTTTAGAACCCACTGTCTCAACTCAGAACTCACAACATCTAAATTTTGGATCCACCACTGGAAGTGAGTCGATGTTTTTTGATACACAATCAAACAGCTTTCACCTTCCAAGGGAAGCATGTGAACAATCAGAAGAGTTGATTTTTGTGTAGGAAATGTATAGTGGGATGTGGTTTCTAAGTGAAAGAAGTTCCTTGTTACATGTCACTAATTTTGTCTTTCAAGAAACTAAGTTACTGACTCAAGACATATAATGTATTCAATGTGATGTGATTATCTTTTTGCTGGTTTGTTGTTTATTGACTATTGTAACTTATATTTCATTATTGACTCTCTCTAAATGAAAGTGTTCGCAACACATACCGAAAAAGGGTACTAATTAAACCAACCATTAATGACTAAGTAAAACACCAGGAATAGTGAGTGGAATGTAAATAGAAAATATCCCTTGAGAAAGTCTCACAACCTGACGGTCAACATACCAATAATGACATTTGTCTGTCTCACAATAAAAAAAAAAAAGGTGGCATTTTTGTAAAAATGGGTCAATGTTCTCTTTTTGCCCCTCGTATACTAAAGTCTAACCTCACTTGTATGATTTACATGTGATTAAAATTTTGTTAGCGTACTTTAACTGAAGCTCAAATAAAATTTAGGATCATTTAATTATCCAAAGAAAGATAGTACGTAATAATTTTGGGAGAATTTAAATTGAGGCATATTAAAATGTGGGATAAATTATAATTAAATTTGTCGTTTCTTTTCTAAACATAAAAGATTTATTTAAGCATATTCTTTTAACTTTGAAATTAATAGTTTAAACATTATTGAAAATATAAAGTGATAACAAGAGATGATTAACTAACAAGTGATAGTGCAATAAATATTCTTATAATTTATGTGCTTTTGTAATGACATTGCTCGTGCGTATTTTGTTATTTTATGATAATTTTAGTATAAAAGAAATTATCGCACAATATAATATAGATGTGACTTATTAGTAACGCACACGTAATTTGAGTTAAGACTATAGGAGCATAAAAAAATCATTTAATCGCTAGAAGGAGGGGTTGAACCTCCGACCTTGTGGTTAACAGCCACACGCTCTAACCAACTGAGCTATTCCAGCTTCTTGTTTCATTAACCACATCAAAAATTATTTATCACATGATTATCTCTAATTAACCCCTTTTTAGGGGGTAACTAAATATATTATATGATATTAAACAAGAGTTTAGTAGATGCTTAGATTTACTGGGATTACATAGTTCCCCAACAATAGTTGACGAAGAAGAAATTACAATAACTAGGAGGATTATGTTATGTCTCTAGTTCACTTGAATTGTTGTATTAGTGATTTCCTGGCCTCCGTTTCTTATATTCCCTCTTTATTCATGTACTCACCTTTCTTGAACCCAAAAAAGAAAGAAGCGTCCCAATGCATTTTGTTTTCTTGCGTGTTAGCTTGAAATGAGAGTGGAGAAGCGAAGCTAGCCTAGAATAGCAACCTATTATGTTTTTTGCGCTCCTTTAAGCTACGCTATTAAAGTTTGGGAGAGGGGTAGAAATGGGGGTGACGAGAATTGTGTCTATTTCCGAGAACCAGTTTGAATTCATGCCGGGACAATCTACCACAAAAGTCATCCATATTGTGAGGAGATCGGTGGGGCAGTATAGGAAGAGGGAGAGAGTCTTGCATATGATATTTAGGCTAAAGGTATATCTATAGCATACACTGGGGTGATCAACGACATATATGATGAAGCTAAGATCCTGGTAAAGAAATTGGGAGGAGACTCGGGAAACTTTTCAGTCATGATGAGGTTACACCAGGGATCAACTCTTAGCCCATTTGTTTTTTGCCTTGAGGATGAATGTATTAACGATCATATTCAAAAGGAGTTGTCATAGTGCATGTTATTTACATATGACATAGTACTGATTGACGTGACGCAAGACGGAGTTAACGCTAGACTGGAGGGTTAGAGACAAACTGTGGAGTCTTAAGGTTTTAATTTGAGTAGGACTAAAATAAAGTACTTGCAATACAAGTTCAGTGGTGTAATTCAGGAGACTGGCGTGGAAGTGAGGGTGGATTCAGAAGTCATCCCCACAAGAGGAAATTTCAGGTACCTGGGATAAGTAATTTAAGTCAACGATCTATCGGAAATAACCTCTCTACCTGCATAAGATAGGGACAAGGTTGTGTACTCTTTGACCTCCCCAGACCTCACGTGCGGGATTACACATGTTACTTTTGTTATAGATGTGATTGACTTTATCATATCTTTTGAATCATTTCCTCTGTTTCTTTTATCTGGTACCCTAGGTAGGATCAAACAATGTCATGTCATGATGTGGTTTAATTTCCTAACAAAAAATGATAAACCTAACTACTCAATTTCCTAATTTTTGGTTCATAATAGAGCTTCATTAAAACAAAATTGCCTTAGCATGCCCCAATAAGGCCACCAAAAACCTTAGATGTCATGGGTAATCTAATGATTCGGGAGGAACAATTATGCAAGGTATGATGGGTGGTGTGTACAAAGCCAGGATACATATCCACGGAAGCAAATATCACTCATTATTATTTGTGTTAGTAGTCCTACGGTGGAATGGCAATTTGTTTCCTTACCATCTTATATTATCCACGCTTTAGATGTCTAGTACCGAGCGTTCGCGGGAGGGAAGGGAGGGGG